>JAVTVY010007836.1:0-44907 GCA_036873755.1 Hanleya hanleyi
GATATGAATATACTATATCTAATACACTGAAATATTTATTGTAATCGTTTGTCTAGCTGATAAGTTTGATCACTAATTCCAGTCTGATCTGAAAAGATTGGAATTAGAGACAAGAGTATATTGGATATCCACTATACTTAATTAGAATCATATTGTACAAGCTTATGTTAATCTATGTATGTTCACATCAATGGACGGATGGCATGTTCAGTCCCAGGTGGAGCGATGATGTGACCAGTAATACGTGTTTGACACGAGGTTTCAGTTCCTAAACCATGATGTGTGTATATTTGTACCATAAATTTTTTTACAAATCCATGGTGACGTATAGGTTAAATGCATGGAAAATAAAATAGAAATCACATAATTGTTCACCCATGCTTTCCCAGAGTTTTTCCTTTTAATAGAAAGGTTTTATTTCTGGTTTTTAATGCAGGGTTAAATCAGTTTTTATACAATTCTTTAATAATACAGTCAACGATATTAATTCATGAACATTGTATTATGGTATTTATAATATCAAATTTTTGTATGACCAATAAAACTATTGTAATTATTATTGAACTTTTAGTTTTGTATTACAATTATTAGGTCGACCATTGTCTTGACCCAATGGAGAAACGCGTTACCTTCACTGACTAGCAATCTGCTTCTGGCGCTAATCAATTTGTCATTAACATTATAAAGGGGAAATATTTATAACTGAAGGCCATACTTTTTAATTAGACGTGTACATTGGAACTTGTCAAAAATTAGAAGTTAGCTCCGCATAGTTTATTTAGTATAGTATATACTAATTTGAACTCTAACAAATAACCAAATTTACTCTGTGATACTCTTAATATATCACGCTTGAAAAATCACTCAAATGTCAATAACGCCAAAGACGGTCACATGGGTGTGTAGGTTTGAACCTTTGGCGATTTTACTGGACATCAGATATAAGCAACACCTGCACTAACTGCCTGTTATTTTTTTACGGCCTTAGTGAAAATTGTCCGCTTGAACACCAAAACATTATGATTGAACCCCGGTACATGAAATCAGTTTTAAGGAGTATTAAATGAAGCGATTATCAGCATCACAGTTCAGATTGTTTATTTAATGTAAGCCCCAAGATGGATGACTAATTAAAGTGTACAAATTTTAGTGCATGAAAGCAGCATAATATCGTCCTGTTATTTAAAGGAAGGACCCAGTTTGACACCCTCTTTGAAATATACGGGCACAAGTTATTAAATATCTCGTTCTCTGTATTTGATCTCCGCTCACGTTCACATCAATGGGCAGATGGGACGGCCAGTCCCAAGTGGAGAGTTGACATTTTCACGAGGGTTCTTCTAAAATCATACGTGCCTATATGTATTTTTACCCCTCAGCCCGATTGGGCTGGGGGGTATTGTTATCTCCCCCATCTGTCCGCAAGTCTGTCCGTCCTCTTTTCAGAAGGACTCTTGTCTTGAGAACTATTGAAGGCAGTCCGCCGAGACTTCTGTCCAATAAAATCGTATAGCATGTAACCTGTATATGTGCCTTTTGTACGTTTCATTGGTCCGACCCACGTCCGTTTGTCTGTCCCGTCCACTTTTTTGTCCATCTTTATCAGGCTTCAATTCCAACATTATCTATTATGGACCTTTTTGTGGTAAGTTTATAAAATCCAGGGGTGATCAAATCATCTACATAATAATTTCCCTGTATTCAGAAATGTTTTCTTTTCATTCTACTTCCAAAATTTTCATGGAATGTTCCACGCGTTTTTCCTGCTCTACAAAAATCTACATATTACATACATCTAAACTGTGTTTTTGCAGGGAGTATAACCACATAGGGGATTGAGCTGTAATGTGCCGAAAATGAAGTACAAGTTTAAATCTACGTTTAAATCTCTACAGCCTTTTCTTTTCGTGAATTGCCATTTACGAATTACTCAGTTGGCTATAATTTGTGAAATTGCCACGCCTTGGGAACACTTATAAATAGTAGTTTGGTATCATTCGTGGTACTAATTTCTTCATTAAGGGTCAGCAGTGAATCTTATAGATCTACCTTTATAATATACAAAGGCTTTCTTTCTGAATGATACACTGAATAAATCCGATCGCGATGTTTACTTGCTGTATCTTCTGAATAAATGTATGAAACAACTTTAATATCTTTTAGATGTACACGAAATGAATCTATCCAACTTGATAATGAAAGTAATTTCTATTACAACAATAAATTTTACCACAACTACAACTAAAGGTGTCCTGACCCCCCCCCCCCCTCCGCCACCCCATAAATGAACACTATTCAAAAAAAATGATGACCGATATGAGAACATTAAGGCATTCATTTTTCGGTTTGCACGAAAGCCCTAACGAACAGAAAAACCACGGACAGAAGCTGTAATGGGAGTACAGAAAGCTACTGACTACCCAGTCAACGATCTGATTGGCTGAAACATTAGACTACACGACGAGAGTTAATTGGAATAATCTGCAGTTTTTTTTACTTTCGACAACGAATGCAATTTTTACATGCATTTCTCAGACTCTTGAGACTGACATCAAGTCCCCCCCCCCACACACCACTTAAGGGACAGGAAGGTAACACAAAATCCTACATTTTCAACTCGAGCGAGATTGATGGTTGTGGGTTTACCTGAGATTTGAAAGAGTATATTTAAAAGACAATGAAAACCAATGAAGGGCAAGGCTATCGGCTAGCGTATATCAAATTTGATGTCCACATGTAATTCCCCTCAACCACTACTCCTCTGTGGGCTGTTAGGAGCATTACGTGTTGAATATTTCCGTGATATTAAAAGAACAGCCAAATCCAAAGCGCGTCGAGGTAGACCGATGTCTTACAATAAATGTGTTGTTTTTATTGACCTGGCAATTCTTAAAAGAAGATGACAGGACCTGACACATATATCTATAAATCTCTATTCCACGGGGAATGTACTCGGTCGCACACGAATACTGACGGGTAGTTGCAGCAAGCTTTGGCTTCAGTGGATAAAACTGAACACGTCGGGTATCGAACCCGAGGCCTTTCACATGCAAACCGAACGCACTACCACTGAGCTACATCCCCAAATGTTTCAAATGAAATAGAGTAGAGCTGTCTGTTAAGCCAGTCGTTTTATTTCAGTCGGTGATTTGATTCATGTATTGTATATTGTATATGTGATTGGGAGAGGAGCCATGTGGCTTATTCCTGCAATAAAACACACATTGGAGAAATTGATGAATTCTTGATACGATAGCAAGTCTCAGTCATAATTGATGATGTTTCCTAAAGGGCGATGCCAAGAATATCACCAGTGCGTGGCCTTATTGTTTGCGACCCTGTTTTATTTCGTATTTACGAAAATGTCCGTATATATATTTGAATATATTAACTTCAATCTGTATAATTCATTTTCAATTCGAAATGCAATTGAGCCGTAAATAGAAAGCTTGGAGGAAAATTATAGTGCATTCCGATTTATTCTGTTATACTCAGAAGTCGGACACTTGCCCTTCAGTCTGCGGCATGGAACCGCAATATTTTCAGAAAATCAGTGTGATTCCCAAAGTGGCTCAGAGAATCAACAAACCCCAAATAATTAATTTTTAATGTATGTTTAAATAGTACAAACACAGCTGTCATGGTCTATTATCGCTTCAGTTCTTCTTCCAATATCAATCGAGGGGATTTTATCTGAACATTTATTACGAAGAGCTACTGACTACCCAGTCAACGATCTGATTGGCTGAAATATAGTCCGGCAGCCAGACGGGTGAACCTAGCGCTATAGGTCCCACAACACGAAACCGAAGGGTGCCCACCTGGCACCCTTGAGCATTTTGAATAAACACCTTGTTCCCATGATAACCACAGGAAAAATAACTAATAGTGAACGCAGCGAACTCTATACACAACATGCATACGTACGTAAGAAATAACACATACCATACCACAAAGTTTCAGTAAGCCGGTCAACTCAGTTTTCGCCGACTTCCGGTAGCCGACTTCCGCCAAAAGTGGCAGTCATTTTGTTTTGTATGTCTTATGGGAAATGTTGGGATTTGTGTTCAGCAATAATTTGTTAAATCCGCTTCTGGATTATAATTTATAGTGCATGCAAAACATCAAAAGAATGACAAGGAGAAATAAGAAAAGTCCGGAGCGGAAATCGACGAGAAATCGGCGAGTGTACTCCAGCGGGAGATTCAACATGGCGGCTGCCCAGGTCATAGGCATAGGACGATGTCAACTTCGCCGTTTTTCTGGTAAGTTTATTACTGCCAATTTATGCCGTCGAGATACGACGATTGTACACCATTCGTTATTTCAGTATATCGCAAAGCATTTGGCAGCTATTGATTGATGTCGCAGCAGTCAATATAGCCCATGTTGTTGTTGTTGTATGCAATAACATGTGCGAGGTAAATGCACGCATAATTTGGAGAAGAAAACTATCTCAAAATTCGCCCAAATAATACCAACACAATGGACGAGGTCATATTTTTGTCGATACTTTCTAACATTTGACACTGACACTATCCAACTGCCTGGTTCTTTATGAAAAAATGTAAAATGCAGGCCTATGTAGATAATTTAAGGGGGGGGGGGCTGTTGCCACACTCAAGAATGTTTTGCTCATAAAGTGACAGACAGTTTCACTGGTGGAGGAAGCCGGAGTACCCAGAGAGAACCACGGCGATGGGGAAGCCCGGAGGGGGAAGATGACGGAGGGTGTCACATCTGTGTGTGTGTGTGTGTGTGTATGCTTTGGGGGTTCGCGTAAGGCAGGGAAGGGGGGAGGAGGGGAAGAAAATATATAGTAGCCGACTGACCAGTCAATGCATATTTGCTCGATTTTCAGCCGAATTTACTAAAAAAATAGAATCGGCTTTTCTTTCTCAAATGTAGCTTTTTATTGACTAAAGGCGCATGTGACACTCGTTTCTGAACTTTGTTTTCCCCTTGATGGTTGCTTCATCGAAATGAAACCGCTAGTATGTTAAAATAGATATACAAGTCGGTCAGTGGAGTCCAGACAGAGGTTAATTTAAATGGAGAAAGTTCAGACTGAGAAAAGCATGGTATTCTGTTCGAACACGTGGTCAGAAATATGAAGAGGCGTTGTAGGTGAAGCAAAATGGTTATCCAGTTGTATTTGCATTTGGAAGTTAAAGGCAATTAGTTATAAAATAACTCAAGGAACTAAACATTGTTGGTACCACGGCACGGTCTTTCCATGACGGCCCGCAAATGTATTTTTCGTTGTAAATTAACTTCCTGTCGTATTACATATGCGATGTCGATATAATGATAATTGAACATCCTCCGTTTAATTGACAGATATACATAATGCATCAAGTTCTTGCAGAGGGATCATCAGGGCTCGCAGCTGATTTAATCATCAAGAACGCGGTTCGTTTAATTGCAATCGCAAGGTCACTCGTTTGGTACAGTCGAAAATGAACTCCTGAAAGCTTTAATTGGTGTGTCGAGTTACAAACAGGTCTTCACGCCTTGTCAATGGAGAACCGCTCAATACTTGTTTAAAACTGATCTTTCGTTATATAATTTGACGGATGAAATCAACTACTACTTACACCAATATCGAGAGCGTTTAAGCTGACGAGTAATGGTAAATAGCATAGACGAAGTGGGGATAATGTTTTTTGTTATATCTTCAAAACAATTATAATCTGGAAATTTCACAAATAAACAATTACATATATATTCCTCAATCAAAATTGAATACCTGTTCCAGAAACTTCAGCGTAAGCGTAGTATCTACACGTCGCGTGAAACAACCACGAGATTCAGTCGTCGGTCGGTTCACGCACGTATTCTGGCACGCAATTTTAGTTGAGCGGGTGTTGTTCTTAAACTACAAACCAAATCTTTACCTTCTTTGTGCAAATCGATCCGTATTTCATCTCGGAACAGTACGCATAAACGGCGAAAGCAAATATCCACTCGTTTTAGGCACTAGCTATATTCATACGCGCGCCGTCAGAACAACATGCGCGCGAACTTCCGGCTGAGTAACACAGTTATTCCCCTTGTTTGTTCTAAAATACAAGTATCGTCGGGCGTCTGTCTGCGCTATATTAATTTAATCTAACAGCTTTCTCGTAACTTTTCATCGTTAATATATGCTAGCTATACCAATTATATATAAATACTGTATCAAATTATAAAATTTGAACTGTGTATTTCTGTGTGCATGTGTGCGTTGATGAAAGGTGTATAGCGGGGACATTTATATGAATACACACCTTCATACTGGGGACACACCTCCAACCGGGGACGTCCCCGGTGTGACAAAGACTGGGAAACTGTTTCGCTGCCCGTTTTATGATCTTGTATACAACACCATGGTAAAAAAAAATAAATAACGTATATGCCCCCATTTTGACTAGAGAAAACTCAAACGGGTGTGTTTGAAATTGAAAACGGGTGTTTGCCTGGGTGTCCCCACTTTGCCGGTATGTTTCATGTGTTCCCGCTTGTGGCGTGAAAATACGGGTTTGGTTATTTCAGGCGCTGTGCAAATTTGAACTGGAATCAAAGCGTCGTGGAAATCCCGAGGCTGCCCACAACACAAACCAGCAACAGGTTTCTTGAATAGGCAAAAAATAAAGAAGTCCCCACTTGTATGGTTGTGTACGGATGTCCCCACTATGCACCTTTCGTCAACCTGTGTGTGTGTGGGGGGGGGGGTATGATTTTAATTTGAGATGCATTTCTTGGGATGTATTTGACTTTTATATTTATAGTTCCTCAAACCTCATATATGTTTGCCAATTTCCAGAAGGTTTCCAATCCTCCGGTTTTTGTCAAAATATATCCAATTACCTGAAATTTTTGATAATAAATTCTATCTTAATCATTATGCACAGTGTCTGAAGGTTAATGTACTGACTGGTATCACTGATCCTAGTATCTATATTATTTTCAAATCATATGAATTCCCACTTCAATTTTCATATCTGTACCATACTAAAGTTTCTGATTCTACAGTAGCTGTGCATTTTTTCAGCAGAGTGAATTAAAATTAATTATTGAATATACCCAATGAATTATCAGACTCAAGTCTTAAGTTTAATCTTCCACTTTTGTCAAACATATGTTTGCAAAATTTTGTTGAACGTTTTCTTTCCATTCTCCCATGCAGCTTAGTGGCAGCTGTGTTGTTGCCCATGACACAAACTTCATAAATCTTTTGGGAGTAGGGCCTAATGCATCCAGCTGGTATGTTGTATGTTCTTCCTAAATACATGATTGTATTATCAGCACTCTCCATGTGGGAACAGGTCACTTTGTCCCCAAAGCAACTCGTCCCCAACTCGAACTTTAAGTCAACTCATCCCCATGCAACCTTGAGTCAATTAACTCGTCCCCAAACAGAAATCAAATTTTACAGACAAATTTAACATTTCCTTATGAACTTTACATACATGCTATGTCCTATTATTGCATATTGATTGAAATTGTAGCTCCATATCTGGACATTTCATCGATTATTGGATTAAAATGGATTGCTTTTTAAACAGATGAACATGCTTTACTATGTCTAGCTTACATGTAATTAGAATAATTTATTTGATGGGGAGCTTAATTTAATAGTGACTGCTCTATTGCTACATGTATATATGAAACAACCATTGGACAAAGACCTATCACATCAAGAACTATCGATATAGAGAAACTCGGAATTAGTGTGCTGGGGAAAGGGTTATGAATAAAGTGATAATGTTAAAATGTACTTTCAAATGAAAATAAACCCATCAGAAAAACTGCAAATGAAAGAACAATTGAAACAGTGTCAATAAATTTGTTTTTCAACTGAGAAAAAGTAAAAAGCATTTAACATTTGTGGTTTCTTTTAATTTATTGTTTTGAAATTGTTCTAATATACATGATGTACTGTTAGAATAAAAGATCGGCTTTCTCCATGATAACTTGGTTCCCTTTTAATTTGGTACCAATTGCAATTTACATTTAATATGATCGTTTATCATTTACGTTTCTTTATTTACAGGCAGTCATCTTTGACCATTGCTTCAACACCATGGTATATTTCAGTCTTGATTCCACTGGTATGTATGAACAAATTTCACACATACATGATATATTATTTATTTAGCCTGGTAGAAACTCAATGATACATACTCATGACAATTTAAGAAGTCTGAGCAGGCACATAAATTAAGTGTCAAACACTATTCTTTTATTTTTCTTGTTTTTACATATCATACCCAATGGATCAATATTTATCATTTGCCTGCAGGCAACAGTAGTACACCATATAACAATTTTGGCTTTCATCTCCTTTCGCTCTTTCCATCAGGAGATGATCCTAATAATTTGGCAAATGCAAATGTGTCCTCAGACGATGAGAGTGAAATCGAGCATGTTGAAAACATTGAGGAAGATGCTGAATGTCACCTTATTCCTTCGTTGACATCATTTGTGTCACCCACAAAGAAGACCAAGAAGCACGATTTCAATTGTTGTCTTATCTACAATAGCCCAACGACAGCGAAGGGTATGGCCCACAGATGGACAGATGCATCGTGGAAAACGTTTTGTTCAGCAGCAAGTCGTGTTCAGGATGAAACGTTTAACAGACTGAAAAGCTACATTACTGGTGATGAACTGCTTCCGTTGGACATTACTCAGCTCAGAACACATCCATCTTGCTACAGTCGATATAAAACACCTAAAACTGTTCAGTGACAAGAGAAAAAACGGCAATTTCAGCAAGGCACCGTGTTGGAGGGAGCACACAGCGTGTCTCCTAATCAAGATATGCGCCCCAAAACAAGATCGTCAACGATTCCGACAACAGTTGGTTCAGGACGTTCCTGCCTAATATGTATGAAGGAAAGCAAATGACTCTCTCGTCAAAAAAAGATGGAAAAGACCATGAAGATAACCCTTTCATCTACTGGAGATTCTCTGATTATGAGTGCACGCGAGAGAAATGATGAAAAAATCCTACGACAGATTGGATGCCTGGCTGAAGGTGGTGATATCATTGCGCATGACGTAATGGTATACAACTCGTGTCGTGTCGTGTTCACGAGCAAACGAAATATACGATTTTCCAAATCCCATACATCAGATTCCACAGTTTATGACCAGGCATTTACGGAGGTAGAAAAACAGATCCAGCAACGGGTTATCGATGGCTCTGAAGTACTCTTATTGAAAGACATCACCAACTTTATGAATTCAACTCTAGCCTCCTTAAATGCTGAATCTGTCTACCATTCATCAGAGTTAAAATCACGCTTGGTCAACGAGTTTGGAACGAAACTTATGTTTTTGCACCCTAAGTGGCGAGGAGAATCGGAGCTGGTGTATTCAAACGAGATACCAAGCGGTAAACTCTTGAACAGATCCATTGTGACAGAACAGCAGTCAGAGAAACTGCAGGGTGAGATTGAACTGCTGGGAGGTGGAGATGGTGAAATGCATGACAGTGTGAATGAGTTGGAATATTCCTACAATACAAGTATTCAGATACACAATGATATCCAGTCCGTACCTCAACTTCCTGGCCTCCACACCCAGAAGATATGACACAAGATAACATAAAGTTGCCAAACACGTTGTATAATTCACTTGCATGGATAATTGGAGGTGACCAGGAAACGGTAATCGAAACAGACGACATTCTTCCATCCAGTCAACGGGCCACAAGGTCGCAAGTTCCACCTGACCTTGTCGGTCAGAAAAGCAAACTTCATTGCGAGATGAACGCATACATGTACGGTCAGATGTTCACAAGAAGATACTCTCGATTGGTCAAGACATCATTCATGCTGCAACGAAGAGTAGCACAGTCACTGTTGAACATGTCTTGCACGCCAAATCCATTCAACAGAAGACCGGAGGCCTGTCGTTGGTGACGCTCATGAAAAACACCAACACTGCATCAATAAATCTCATCTGCAGGAGATGGACACTGCAAACGCAGAAATCATTATATCTCAAAATGAACTTGGGTATCATACTCCCGAGGATATGGTTCCTAACGTACCCGCTGTGTTTGGCTGGGACAACAAGGACTATAAAAATCGTGATCATTTTTCAGGATCACTTCAGGTCCATGACACCACGGGGTATATGGCTCAAGCTGGGATGCCAAATATTCACAGTGACGTAGAGCCTGTGGAAACAGGACAGCCTGCTAATGTACGGAGAACTGGGCGAAAGTCAATCTCTTTGAGTGACGACAAACTTCAGACATGTACAATCAGCAAGAGAGTAGATCCACCACGGTTTAACGATGCAGTCAAACTCCTGACCACACTGAATCCGGAGATTACGGAAAAGTCGCGAAAAACAGACTTTTCCTGGCAGCTTGCACGAATGGATTTTGATCTAAACAAAAGTGTACGGCCTGAAGAACAGAGCGTATCTGGGTGGAATCGTGGTCATTTTTCAGGACACTTCAGGTCCATGACACCACGGGGTATATGGCTCAAGCTGGGATGCCAAACATTCACAGTGACGTAGACTGCAGAATACAGAAGTCCGAAATTCCTTCCAACGGCGAGAAGACGGACATAATGCCATACAGAATTGGATACTGCCAAACCATCCACAAACCACCTGACTACGATGTCATTTACACATTTCTGTGTAGATCAGTTCAGATGACTGACAAAATAATGGATAGCGACCATGGAAAAGGTTCATGTTCCGTTCCTGTTGTGGTTGATATGGGAATCTGGGTCAAAGCTATAGAGGTTGTCCTGAGCAAACGTACACCCGACCCACGAATGAACCGTATTGTCTTACACCAAGGGCCATTCCATACAACAATGCGGTTCTTGACATGTCCTGGTTTCTTGTTTGGAAGTGCTGGACTACGTGATATATTCATTGAAGCGGAAATTCTAGCAGTAGGATCAGTGGACAAGGTCCTTAAAGGTGAACACTGGGAGCGAGGTTTCTATGCCCTTTCACCTGCCGCAGGAGCGATTGGCCGGCTACGGTTCACAGCCTTCGTTCAACAGTTGGAAGACAACAATGTGTATCGATATGATAAAGGCTGATGTTGAGAAGCTGTGACGTAACGTTGGTTCTGAAACACTTGGCAGCCTAACAAGTTCTGAAAGCTTCCAGAAGATATTCTCACTCTGTGACTAATACATCAAGTCACTCGGACCAAACGGACAGTTCTGGTCAATGTATCTTGACATCATTGGAATCATGTTACGGCACGTTAGAGCGGCTCGCACCGAGGATTGGCTCCTGAGTCTCCAATCCGAGTTAGAGATGCTCCCATGGTTTGTGGCATGCGGAAGAACCGTCTAAGGAAGATGATGCTGAATCCCGCCTATACGCATCCAGATGCCCAAGAGCATCTTCTCGTTGGAACACTTTTCACCATCCAAAAAAGCAGCAACAATCCATTTGGTAGGGTTCCAGCAGACCAAGAAACTGAGATGGGTGTAAACAGGGACTCAAAATCACCCGGGGGAATCTCTGACATAAGCATGAATCCAGCAGCAACCTTGAAGTGGGAGATCCTGTCCACACAACGAGCAGAGTTCATGCGCCGTTGTTCCACCCTCACTGGAACCCCTCAGTCCAAGGTATTCACAGCCGATGATGCTGGGAATGTATGGGTCAGGAGAGATGAAGAGAAGATCCAAAGCATAACGGACACCATCGTCAAGTGGAATAATCCTTTCACCGATGAAGGCCCACTATGCCGTCTCTCATCGGGTCGACAAACTACAGAAGACGTAGCGAACGATATGCTTCATTCCCATCAGAAGGGAAAGTCTGAACTTTCAGTAGTTTGTGAAGTTTGTGAAGTCCATACTCCAGAAAGTTTGCTCTGTGGAAGAACTACGGGATGACCGGACAAAAGAACCAAAGGCAGATGGTGCACCTGAAGAATCTCAAGGTTTCTACGACACGTGGTCTTAAGTTGGTCTAAAAAACTTTGCACCAATGTCAAATCGCAAGAAGCGCAACCTACATGATGAAACATCCAGAGTGAGGTACACTCGAGATTTCTTCCATAAGATGATTATAATCGGCAGAGAAAGGAGTGTCAGCATTGAAGATATTCTCAGCTATCCGCTCGGACCCCTGTCATACTCTCTGGCAACTGGAGATGGCGGTCTGGTGAAAACAGCTAAACCTGTTCTTATGCACGCGCTGGAATCTATTGTCGAGCCAAAAGATGAGCCGAGCACGTCAAGTCAGCAAACCATGATTCTGGATGCCATGCCAGTTATCCAAAATCTAAAGCTGGGTAAAGATGCGACTTTTGGTCATTTGGCTGAAACTGTGCTGAAAATCTTTATGAAGAATGTACCGAAAAACAACTCAGGACCGATATATTGGGTAGCAGACACGTACCCACAGATTTCCAAAAAAGTGCGGAACGAGAATCTAGGGCTCGATCTGTTGAAGGTAGCTTTGTCACAAGGATAGAGCTCCGAACAGAGAGTGGACAAGCAACTGAAAAAGGCTTTTCGCGATGGGCAATTCAAGGAGTCGCTGTCTCATTTTCTCATTGAAGAATGGAAACAATCAAAATACATACCGATTTTGGGTAAGCGTGTCTTGCTTGCCACAGCAAGTAGCAAATGCTACAAATTCAATCTGTCTGGCGGTAAAATGGAATGTAAAATTATCCCAGAATTAGAGTACAGAATGGAAGAAGCCGACCAAAGACTCGTACTTCATGCAAATTATGCCTCACAACAACTTCCAAAACCCGATGTGATCATTCGCTCCCCTGATACCGATGTCATGGTACTGGCAACTGCAGCATGTGGGTTGAATTGGATCTCAAGCAGATGTCTGTTTCTCACTGGAACTGTATCTAGGAGACGATGCGTCAACGTCCATGCCATTGGACAAAAGCTTGGAGAGAAAGTCTGCGAAGGTCTGATTGGAGCGCACCCATTCACCGGTTGTGACAGCACAAGCGCATTCAAAGTACGAGGCAAATCTGGAGTGCTATGGTTGCTTCAGAATAATTTGACATTCTGTAATGCAATGGCTGCGCTTGGAAGAACTTTGACACCATCTGAAGACCTGTTCACCAATTGTGAGGAAGCCACTTGCATCCTGTACAGTTATAATGCTAGGAAGAAAGAGGTAAAAGACGTTTCCACAACAAGTGTCAACGACATGCGGTCTATGATGTTCGCATCTGGCACATCTGATCCGGAAAAACTTCCACCGTGCCAAGATGTGTTAAGGAAGAAGGTCAAGAGAGTAAACTACCAGGCGTTCATAAACCGAAACTGTCTCAAGCAGGATGAGGCGCCACCTTCGCTAGATGGGCATGGGTGGAAGGTTGGGAGTGACGGCTTGGTTATTGATTGTAGCGACGTACAACCAGCACCCTCTGCTGTCGTATCAATGCTAAACTGTGGCTGCAAAACTGACTTTTTGTCTAAGAGATGTTCATGTTTCAAGAACAGCTTCAAGTGTACGGGACTATGCCGATGCGGACTGAACTGTAAGAACAGATTAGCACAGTCGGGTGATGTGGAAGTGGTACACACTACAGAGGAAACCGATAACGATGATCCCGTATCAGAAGATCAGGATACAGATGACTCTGATTCACAAACCGATGAGGAATACTGATACTTTCACAGATTCATTAAGACTTCATGGCCGTTGTTTACTGTACTGTATTCTAGTATTTCAAATGCTTAGATAGACTAACTTTGGACACTGTGTTTTCTGGGTACAATGAGAATTGGTATCATTTTGTTTTATGCTAATCTCATAAGTTTATGATTAACTGTTTCGCCATTTCTGTATTGCCCGTCATGTTCATTTTAGAATCATTTCAGAACCCTATCAGAAATGTACATTTCTGCAAAAACACATCTTCCTCGATTGCTACTTAGTGTTATTTTTCTATTTTAACATTTGTTATCTTTTTTTAATGATTTAAAGACCTATATTTAGTTAAAGACATTGAATATAGGCCTCTGAATGCTATGAGGCATAACTGTATCACTTGATTCCATTTCATGTAGGTATTGTCGAGAATAATTGTCATGTTGAAATTAGTTTGTACGGTGGGGACAATGTGACCCTAGAAATAAGCATGCTACGGGAAATAAACCTCCGCTTATAATAAATTCTATCTTAATCATTATGCACAGTATCTGAAGGTTAATGTACTGACTGGTATCACTGATCCTAGTATCTATATTATTTTCAAATCATGAATTCCCACATCAGTTTTCATATCTGTACCATACTAAAGTTTCTGATTCTACAGTAGCTGTGCATTTTTTCAGCAGAGTGAATTACAATTAATTATTGAATATACCCAATGAATTACCAGACTCAAGTCTTAAGTTTAATCTTCCACTTTTGTCAAACATATGTTTGCAAAATTTTGTTGAACGTTTTCTTTCCATTCTCCCATGCAGTTTAGTGGCAGCTGTATTGTTGCCCATGACACAAACTTCATAAATCTTTTGGGAGTAATGCATCCAGCTGGTATGTTGTATGTTCTTCCTAAATACATGATTGTATTATCAGCACTCTCCATGTGGGAACAGGTCACTTTGTCCCCAAAGCAACTCGTCCCCAACTCGAACTTTAAGTCAACTCATCCCCTTGCAACCTTGAGTCAATTAACTCGTCCCCAAAGCAAAAATCAAATTTTACAGACAAATTTAACATTTTCTTATGAACTTTACATACATGCTATGTCCTATTATTGCATATTGATTGAAATTGTAGCTCCATATCTGGACATTTCATCGATTATTGGATTAAAATGGATTGCTTTTTAAACAGATGAACATGCTTTACTATGTCTAGCTTACATGTAATTAGAATAATTTATTTTATGGGGAGCTTAATTTAATAGTGACTACTCTATATTGCTAGATATGAAACAACCATTGGACAAAGACCTATCACATCAAGAACTATCGATATAGAGAAACTCGGAATTAGTGTGCTGGGGAAAGGGTTATGAATAAAGTGATAATGTTAAAATGTACTTTCAAATGAAAATAAACCCATCAGAAAAACTGCAAATGAAAGAACAACTGAAACAGTGTCAATAAATTTGTTTTTCAACTGAGAAAAAGTAAAAAGCATTTAACATTTGGGGTTTCTTTTAATTTATTGTTTTGAAATTGTTCTAATATACACGATGTACTGTTAGAATAAAATATCGGTTTTCTCCATGATAACTTGGTTCCCTTTTAGTTTGGTACCAATTTCAATTTACATTTAATATGATCGTTTATCATTTACGTTTCTTTATTTACAGGCAGTCATCTTTGACCATTGCTTCAACACCATGGTATATTTCAGTCTTGATTCCACTGGTATGTATGAACAAATTTCACACATACATGATATATTATTTATTTAGCCTGGTAGAAACTCAATGATACATAATCATGACAATTTAAGAAGTCTGAGCAGGCACATCAATTAAGTGTCAAACACTATTCATTTATTTTTCTTGTTTTTACATATCATACCCAATGGATCAATATTTATCATTTTCCTGCAGGCAACAGTAGTACACCATATAACAATTTTGGCTTTCATCTCCTTTCGCTCTTTCCATCAGGAGATGATCCTAATAATTTGGCAAATGCAAATTATTTATCCGGCCACATAATCTCAGTTGCAACCCATTCATTTCGTAAATTACAGGGACATTGGAAATAATATACTAATACAACTTTTTATTCTTGTTTAATTTCTAGGTCATAATCGGGTGTGCAACTTTGATGATTGCAGTCCAAACTACATGTCACCTTCATGGGCATCCACCGACCTTTGTCAGTCCTGAGGCAGCAGCTTGATGGAACTATTGTCTGAATTCCAGCAAATGAAAAGTTTATAATGTTAACTTAATATAGAACAAACAATAAATACTACTATCGATAGTTAAGGAATAGGAACCAACATCGTGATATGAATGAAATAGTGTTGAAAAAGACATTAAATCATATTCACTCGCTCACTCTCAGTCACCTTGATAGTTACGTTTATTGGTAGTCCACATCAGTAATGTATTCAGTATTCTACAATATATCAGAGACCATGATGGGACTTAATCGCAGACATTATGTATCATATATACTGGTAAATGTCTTCTACACAACAGGTGATCCTCAAATAAATATCATGTTGCAAAAGTCCATTTGCTTTAATGTCACTTACATGTACATTTATGTTGATTATTGTGATTGAGTCACACCCTTCAACAGTTAAAGGAAAACATAGCATGATTTCACATGGCACTAAAAGTAAGTCAACAAAATGAGTGACATATTGAAGGTAACTGGGTAGATAGTTAATTACATGCGTTAGCATAGAAAGGTACATGAACATCAGAGGCAACAATCTGTTATGTAATTTATCATCATAAATTATGATGTACCGGTAGATATTACTTGTGTTCTTCTCTATCTGGCTGACATCTACAGATTTTGAGTAAAAGAAATTGCAGGAAAAAATGCCTTTGTCCTCTTGCCTTAAAGGGTTTCTATACTCGGAAAATAGTCGTTGTGTCTGGTTAAAGATTCCCCAAATTTTATTTTCTACTTTTGAAGAGCCCCAATTCAGGAAACTGAAATACGCTGAGTCATAGAATCTGATATCAAAACTATTCCAACAGCTAACTACGGAACCGTGGAGGGGACATTGATAATTATCTCGGGGTAAATTATTATTAGTTTTTTGTTACATTGTTAAAATTGCATAAAATTTTCATGGCCAAATGTTCAGTTATTTAATCTATATATATAATGTCAACACTGCATTGTACATACATGTAGGAAATATCTATTTAATATAACTTGAGGAAATCTACATGCCACCCTTGGGGATTGTGAAAGTGTATATCAGGTAGGTACTAACAAATCAGCAAGTCCCGGCCAGACAAAGGTACATGTATGTTGTGAAAAGAGTGAGTGGGTGAGTAGGATTTAACGCCGTTTTCAACAATTTTCAGCCATATCACGACGGTGCCTACATGTGCCTGGACACGAGAGCTCCCCCAGTTCCTTTTACCCTGGACACTGATAAGCCCAGCTATTTTCATATCCTGAAAGTCCTCGGTGGGATTCGAACCCACGCCAGGCCAGCAGCCGAGATTACGAGTGTGCACACTTACACGATGGCCACACACACTCCCTCCCCCCCCCTCACCCCCGTGTTGTGAAAAGAGAGAATCTTATCAAGTACCAATATATGTACATCTATATTAAGCCTATACATAAACATGTAATAATAATGCAGAATTCATGAATTTACTGAGGGGAGATGTACTGGCAGATCATTTATTTTAATTATGTTCCAACTCCCCGACAGGTATTTGTAATTCAATAATTGTGTTGCTGAATTGGGAACTGTACTTGCCTGATACTTCAATGTCTTAGAGTTAATCATAAATTTATATACAGAAAGAAAAAAATATACAGGCACTGATCTACAACTAGGTGAGAATGCAAATGGAATAATACATCAATTTCATAACGAAGTACAAGAGGGCTGGATTTCAGGTTCCAGTCCTCACTATTTTGTTCACTAATATCAACATCAAACGGTGATAAGGGGATGTAACATTTATTCCCTACCTCGACCCCTCCCCCCCCCCATTAATCTAATTACCCAATTAACAACGAGAACGAGCCCCTGTGGCTCAGAACTACTCTGAGAGGGCAAGAACTGTTCTGCGCTCACTTCTAGGCTTTGACTATTACATATTATATATAATGTGAATAATTTGATCAATATCTGAATTAACCACGGTCGCATGCTGTAAACACATTTAGCTGTAGATATCTTATTATTTAATATTTAGTACTGTGAGGAAAATATGTCAATGGTGTATTCCGATGAATATGTCTCGTCCACCTCCTTCGCTGATTGTTTTTATTACTTACTTGTTGCACATAAATACATAATAATATATACCTCGCTGAAGTTCAGATGAGTAATTTTGGCTCAGTAATTTTTCAATATTATATTTCGTGTCGACTTTGATTTGTGCTGTGTTACTCTCTCTCACTGAGTTCAAGACCGGCGACATGAAACACAGATATCATTCAATACACATGGCCATAATATAATTTTCTGAAAGACGTACGCTCGTTCCATTTTCCAGAGTCATTATCAATTAATGCTTACAATACATGTAGCTCTCAGCGTGAATGCTCGCCTGTCAAATGTTGTTACAATATGACCGCCCGTCACCACGCGGCGATCAGCTGTGATGACGTAGTCAGCCGGAAAATATAACACGCTCTCTCACTGGCTCAGCGGAAAAGTCGCAATGCGGCTACACGCCAGACATTTGTATAGGGGTGAAGTCAGAGTCTTGTTTACCGACGGTTTGGAGGTTACAAACTCTGACGTTGGGAGAATGAGTCGTGCCCAACATTGACTTCATTAATTAGATTCATGTTCATTGAACATGAATGTAAATAACATAAGAAAGTAAAACCATAACGAATAACAAGATTCATCTTTTCACTCCTTGTTGGTGTGAGTTGTACCCCACCCATCAATTGGTTATATCTCCAAGAACATAAATATAAGGCACCGTTTCCAATTATCGTTCGCGAATGAATCGTTTATTTCGTCAAATTTTCTCGAAGTCGCGATTTTCCAAGGCGCGAGGGAATGGTTTTTTTTTCTTCAAAATAAACGATTCATTCGCGATCGCTGTTCGAATGGTTTTTTTCTATTGGCAATCGTTTTTCAATCGAGAAAATTCTCACGAACAAAAAGCGATATCGCGATTCAATCGCTTTTTAATCGAGAAAATATAAACGATTGAAAAAAAAAAACGATTGAGGATTATAGCCGAAAGTAGTACGCCATTGGTTCAGCCTGACTGACCCGCATACACGTTCGAGTTTCTAACACTTCAGTCAGACTATATAAAGTTCGATCATTTTTTCTTCTTCCTTTTCCATTCTTTGCCTAGTGTAAAACTATAGCGTGTTTCTGTACAGTTGGCGGTTATATAGATACGATGGGGATATTGAAAGAAATTGAAAAAAAATATCTATATATATACATAGGAATAATGGTTATGCATATAATTATAGTTTTAGCTCGCATTCTACATTCTTGTAGGGTTTTTATTTACTATTATAACTTCATATTTACATATATTTGTACGGGACACAGGCCCGGATATGGTCAGATTGGGTCATTTGCACTTGCAATTTCGTGTATTATTTTGGGTATTTCTGTGTTTTAAAGCTGGTATTATTGCAGATTTCTTGTGTAGTATTTTTCGTGAACGTTTGTGGCATCTGTGCGGGCTGAAACTTTGAGTTGATTCATCAGATTTTCGCTGTACGCGTGGTTTTTTGTCCTACGATCACCATTTTCCTTGACGTGTAGATAGATGGCGCTGTATTGAATATAACATTGTCATACGGGGCTTTTGAGTCTTCGCAAGCACTTAATTATTAACATATAGCGCGGGCTATTTGTAAAAATTTTCACAACTGGTTAATCCAGTAAGAGATGAAATTATATAATATTCAGTTGGTTTTTGGCTTGAGCTTCCCTTTGGAATCATTCATAGTTCATTTATCAAAATATAAAATTAAAATAAAAAGTATTGTACATATGCGAATCCAACCGTTATATGCGATTCAATCAAAAAGATATGTATTTGATATAAATATGAAATCACTGCCGCGAATATTCTTATAATAAATAAAATTAACTTGATGGTGATTTTTTGAACTTATTCACATCTCAATAGTTTAAAAACTGTACCAAAACATGAATGGATACCCTTTCCTAATGTATGTTTTACTATAACAAAATATACATATTTAATTACACTATTTTTCACCTTAATTAACCTAGAAATTCTCGGCTGGAGGGCTAAGCTGTTCTGGGTTATCGCCATGCGCCCATTCACACCTCTATCAAGCCTGTGCCGTAATCATTCTGATAATGAAATCAACGAACTCAAATCCACTTATGACCTGTACCCGGTATTTACAAAACAAGATATTGTGACTATCATCCTGTATCATTAATACATTCTCGACTCACACGATTATTGAATAAACATGTAATGTCACAGGAAGCATGGTACAGGAATATGAAAAGATATTTCCAGCATACGCCCTACTTCGGCTTGTAGGAGACTATAGATCGTGAATCATACATATTATTCGGTTATCTTACGCATTTATACAGTATAGTATAGTGATATAGGTTTTTCCATCGACAAATCCGCAATCAACATTACATGTAGTTCCCAGTTCGCGGATAGAGCGGCGTACGACGGCAACACGGCCTATGTGTCAAATATCACTCCGCCTCACGATTCTCTCGCGCCTTGAAAAAAACGATTCTCTCGCGATTGAAGATTCGCGATCAAGAACGGATCGCGCATGGGTAAACGATTCAAAAACGATATCGCGAGAGAATGTTTTTTTCCAGAAAAGGTTCAATCGTTTTTTCTCATTTTTTTTCTCGATATCCTCGCGAATGATTCGCGATTGATCGTTTTTCAATCGAGAAAATTGAAAAAAAATCGCGACTGAGGAAAAAACGATTAATGGAAACGATCCCTAAAACGATATCAAATAATTTGGATTAGATTCTTATTTACGAGTTAACATGAGTTAACAAGATTGATCATCTTCAGTAATCATGTATGTGATGACATTCAGATAAACCATTATCAAATAATACGGAATTGTCCCATTTATTTTTACAGCATGGTTGTTGATGTGGAGCATGAGTGGTATTGGGACTGATTTTGAATGTCGCCCCCACCACCATCGCGAAATTAGCATCATTTCTCCTTCATTCAATTTTCTTATACTTTGATGTTACGCAAGATTATCTTCTTGTGTAGTACGAGAAACCTCCCATTTACATAACTATAATTAGATTATCTTCTTATGTAGTACGAGAAACCTTCCATTTACATAATTATAATTAATTAATAATAATTATTAATAATTATTTGCATTATTACAATATTTTGCCTGCAGTGTAGATCCACAGATGGTCTATACATCCAAGTGTTCCTGTTGTCTGGATAATGAAGAATAATGCATATAATTTCTCCAGAAAGAAGATTCTGACCACGAATTTTCTATTAATATTCAGCAATTTTAAAGATAATTTATGCAAATTTATGAAGATTTATGTAAATTAATTGACATTTGCTAAGTGGAGGATAGGTATAATGTTAATTCTATACTATTACTAGTAAACAATTAATTTATTGCCTGTTTATAGCCTGTAGCTCAATCTACTATGTGAAAAAGGTAAAAAGAAACTGATTATTGAGAGAAAAATTTATACATATATGCAAATGAGTTGGAAAATATATAACTAAATGAAATTTTGAAAATAAATATTAAAACGATAGCAAATCAAGAATATTTTTGGAAAAAAATTATGAAAATCGACTGAATATTTAGTGACATACAGTGTTTCAAATTTGAAATACATTTATGCCATGCAAATTTGGCTTTTTCCTATTCCTCCATGATTATAAGCAGTTATATGTCCAATTTCGATATGTACATACGATATCTCCTCTGGGATAAAGGCTCCTCAAATCCGGTCAAGTGCATGTAAATGAATCGATAATGTAACATTAAACTATTGTATATACCAGCTGCTGGATGAGAGATAACTGGAATTAAAATGGCTAATTATGGCTAAGATCAACTGACAGTCATCGGTCTTCCAAAATAGTCGCTACTAGTATTCGTAACTACATGCCGTTGCTATATGGCGGTACCAAATTTCACAACATCAATCATCATCAACATCAATAAATAAAATCCCATAAATGATATCCTTTATATAAAGAAAGATTGATGACTTCTGACATTTATATAGGTTATCACTTTCTTATATCACCGTTACAAGTAACGAACAGAGTGCTTGATCAGGTCCTGATGAGGTAACAATTGCATGAATAGTAGAGAAATCTCAAGGAGTTACTTTTTTATATGGCAAATATGTGTTTCGATATGTCCTTCCGCATCAACTTCTTCCTTCCATGACTGGAAGAGGAGAAGACATAAAATATTTCGCGAATTATTTATTCGTTGTATTTCAGAACCTTTGCATTGCTAAGGGCAATAAATGAATATTTACTGTTCGTTGGATAATTTCAGCATTTTAGAAAATCCGCAACTTATTTTGAGATCAATTCTTTGTCATTAGGACATATTAATTTCAAATTTATATCCCACATATCCTCTCTATGTGTACGCCTGTTTGATATATTTTGCAGGTAAAATTGAGAGTGACGCAAGTCGAGCAGCTCTCGTCATTGGTAATGATGATATTTTGTGATTCATTATCATCGAAGCAATTAAATTAAATCCTATCTGCTCCCCTTTTGGATATTTAGCTTGTAGGATCTAACAGGCTTGCAGTAACTCGCGTGTTAACCAATCCCGAGAACGCTTCATAGTGCTTTGACGGGAACATTGATTACAAAGAATTTTTTGTTGGCTCAGCCGAATCAGCCGGCTCGCTAGCCGGTTGTCTTTTCATGTTGCCGCGGTCCCGACATCGTGGCACCATAATACGGGGTAGATATATGGACTGGTCTTTGGTGTAAACATTTGGGTAAATGGGCACAGTGAACCTATTTCCCCTCCCCGACTGCAAATGGATGAGTCCAGATGCGACCACGATGTCATAATGCTTTTACATATCCATGGTTATGGGCGCCCAGAACACCAAATTCAATTGAAACACGTAAGATCCTGTATGGCGACATGTACGATTGGGGAGCATTGATAGGATACTAATTTATTAAGATTGTCATCGAAGATGACCGAATGTGAGGCGGCTGTATTCGATTCACACACGTCCACTTTCAGCGAAGAGTACACCTGACGAAACAAGGAAATGTACCTGTCCTATTTCAATCGGACATACTCGCAATATCTGTAATCTTCAAACGTTATCAAAGTTAACATTTTTGGTTATTTTGAAATCACAAGGCGAGTGATTGAGTGAGTAAGATTTAACGTCGTTTTCAACATTTTTTCCAGTCATATCACGACTTGGAATTGCAATGTCTTAGTGAAGCACATCTTATATTGCTGATAATTGGTCCAGTTCCATAAGCGATTCGAACCAGCCACCACCAGAGTACGGCACCCAAACTTATCATAGGTATAAATGTTGGTTATATTTCTGTGGCCTGAGAAATTGTTCCAGTAAAAAGGATAATGAACAGTAATAATCAAAGTGTGAATGTGATACAGTATACTCATCATGCTCGGAACTTCGTTCGATTTGACGAATACTCGTCATTGACAAAGGTTGCGAGAAACCAACGTGATTTTTGCTTTTATGTCAGTTTACAATTGGTGCCAAATGTCGAATGTGATATGCCGTTGGAATATTATTGATGCGGATTTATTTTTCACGGACGACGGATAAATACTGAATGTCGGCTACGTTATAGGAGCATTCATAATTAACAATTTTCATCTTCTATTTTCCTTGTTAAAAAAAACATTTAAAGAGCATATGTACCACTGAATATTTTCATTTCTTTACTTGATAACATTGAGATGATTTTACATCTGATAGAAATCACGTGCACAAATTACAATTCTGAATAAAACTCATTCGACGGTATTGAACCGGGGATGTGGACTATAAATTATACATTACCATTCAGTTTTAGATTAGATTTATATTTTATTCACCATGGAAATACAATATTACATATCAATTTTACATAAATGGAAAATTTAGGCAAGAATGGATTGTTAATTGAATAGCATGATCGAGGTGGGAATAAAGTCCAAAGGACTTGTTCTATCCCAGAGTAACAGGCATGTATTAATTTCTATTGCTCATGGTAGGTGACCTAAATCTAAATCTGGCCAGGCTGTACTTGCGAAAGAGCGCGAAACCACTTACAAATGAAGTAGATATAGTTTTAACTTAGATTTAAAAAGTGAGTTTATGGTCTGTAGATGCGGGGGTATTTTGTTCCATTCTCGAGGTCCCGCTGTCTTGTAAGTATAATAGGAAAGATTGGAGTAGTGAAAGGGTCGATATAAATTAATATTTCGTGTTCTTGTCTGATACTGATGAACAGCAGCTTGTCTAGTAAAATAGTTTTGAAAGTTAAGTGGAAGCCGATATGAATGGTGAATGAACGCATGGACATGTCGAAGAAGGCAGCACTGGTTAAGCTGAGAAAGCGTTAATATTTCTAATTTCCGAAACAATGGCTCCGTGTGGTCACGTTTTTTTGAAAAAGTTATAATACGCAAGGCACGTTTCTGAAGGATAGATAGAGGGTACAAATGAGTTGGAGAAGTGTTACCCCACAAGGTAATTCCATATGACAAGTATGGAAAGATCAGCGAGTAGTATAAAATATATAATGATTTTTTATTTATATAATTCTTTATGTGATTAACAATGCCAATATTACGTGACACTTTGCTGCAGATATAATTAATATGAGCGGTCCAATTTAAAGTGCTGTTGTGCTAAAAATTCAAATTGTTGAACTATATCAATCTCGATGCCTGATATGAACAGTGAAGGTAAATTTCCGGAAGGCATTTTCGTGTTGGGTTTAATTAACATATACTTTGTTTTCTTGATATTCAGTGACAACCGATTAGAAGACAGCCAATTATAAATCTCGTCTAGTCCCCTACCCATAGTATCGAAAACATTAGAGATGTTCTTATCAGAGTACACAACACTTGTGTCGTCTGCGAAGAGAATTATTTGCAAGATTTTGTTTATATTCGTGATGTCGTTAATATATAACAGAAAGAGGAGAGGGCCAAGAATTGATCCTTGCGGCACACCGCATGTAATTTGTTCCGGTGGCGATAGTGTATTTTCAATTTGTACTATCTGCAGCCTGTTGCTTCTAAACCATTGGTTTGAAATACCACGAAATCCATAATGATTCAACTTAGAAAGTAAGATGTTGTGGTTAACGGTATCAAAAGCCTTTGATAAATCTAGAAATGTTACGATACTGAAATGTTTGGCTTCCCTCCCAGTAACTAGTTTATCATATAGGTCAATGGCTGCCAGTGAAGTGGAATGATTCGCCCTGAAACCATATTGATTCGGTGAAATAATATTGTTGGTATCAAGGAATTCAGACATCATGTTAGTGGCAGTTTTCTCAAGAATTTTACTGAAGCACGGAAGGACTGATAGAGGTCTGTAGTTTTCTAGGCAGCTGGTATCACCACATTTGTGGACAGGGGTAACTTTGGCAAATTTTAGAGAATTTGGTACAGTGCCATACGAGAAAGACAAATTGATAATATGTGAAAGTGGGATACAGATAGCATCGGATATTAGTTTAACTAGAGACATACAGATACCGTCTACGCCTGCCGCAGCTGATTTCATGTTCATAATAGTAGATTTTACGTCGCTGGGCTGCATATTCGAGAACCTGAAATTGTCTGGTATAGGGGAACCTAGATAGTCGGAAAATTTTCCGGTTGTGTTAGGGATAAGTGAATCTAATTTCGATGCAATGTTGCTGAAGTATTCGTTGAACTTTAAAGAAATTTCATCTTTGTCACTGGTTTCATTTCCATTTATAACGAATGATTGAGGGAGATTTTTAGATTTCTTGCGGTTCATTAATTGATTCATTATTTTCCATGTCCCTCTAATATTCTTTCGCTGAATATCATATACATTAGGTGTCAACGGAAGGGAGTTGAGAAATGGCATAAGGAGGATAACAGACTTCCTGACTGTTCATCATTATATTCTGACTGCGATTTCGAACTTTATGTTATTTTCAAGGAATAATAGAAAAATGTAAGGACAAGGACAGTAACATCAGATGAGTTGTTTGAGCTGATCTCTCATCACAGCTCCCGAGCTAACGTATCTAATTCCGCTTAGTCCGGTGCTAGGGGCCTTGTGTATAATTCATAGTCTCCATCTGAACATCTGCAATAAACTGCGACTGAGATACTAAGGCTACATGTACGTCCGAGAATCTACCTTATTCTCGTGTCTGAATGTTAGGTGCCGAGGGATGTTTTCCTGTAGAGTCATACATGTATGTTTGCTTTTCAGTTGCCTACCTCTTGTATATCTCACCAATGGTTCATATACCATATAGTATTAGTCCGGAGGCAGGACCCATAACCTTGTTTGGTCTCTTAACAATCGTTTCTTTGCTTTTTTCAATAGTTCTAAGTGTCTCAATGAAATTTAGCCCGGGTGGCCGCTCGCCACCCGCGTGGCTTTTTCAAAATCCAAGATGGCCGCCAAGATGGCTGCCATGGACATATACATCTATAATTCTTCATAACGTTCGTTCTAAGTACAGTATAATAGCATTATTGGTGTTGACTTATGTTTTTATCGTCAAGGAATTTGATTATAACGTTAATTTAGTATTTGGTTGTCATTTTTATGGAAAAAAATCCAAGATGGCCGCCAAGATGGCTGCCATGGAGATATAAATCTATAATTCTTCATAACGTTCGTTCGAAGTACAGTATAATAGCATTATTGATGTTGACTATTATGTTTTTAACGTCAAGGAATTTGATTATAACATTAATTTAGTATTTGGTTGTCATTTTTATGGAAAAAAAATCCAAGATGGCCGCCAAATACACCAGAAAACGTCATAGCTTATTACCAAAATTTAATTTTCAATTGACTTCCTCATTGTTACTATCAATATATTTATTGTCCACACATCCATATCATTATTGGCATCTGTTTATAACCAGTTATGTTATACCATATCTGCTCTGTATTGTACAATATTTCTCCTCTATTATACCATATCTGTGCTGCATTATACCATATCTGTCCTGTATTGTACCATATATGTCCTGTATTATACCAAATCTGTGCTGTATTATACAATAATTGCCCTCTATTATACCATATCTGTGCTGTATTATACCATATCTGTCCTGAATTATACCATATCTGTGCTGTGTTATGCAATATCTGTCCTGTGTTATACAATATTTGTCCTGTATTATACCAAATCTGTCCTGTTTTGTACCATATTTGTCCTGTATTATACAATATATGTTCAGTATTATACCAAATCTGTGCTGTATTATATAGTATCTGTCCTGTATTATACCAAATCTGTGCTGTATTATACCATGTCTGTCCTGTATTGTACCATATATGTCCTGTATTATACAATATATGTTCTGTATTGTACAATCGGAAAGCCGTTGTCGTGAATAACAACAAGTTCAGCAATGTTCATACAGTTTATTATCCCCAATGTTACATCACACCCAGACTGGGGGAGTCGCCCTGGGCATGATTGGTATGTTCCCAGCAAAAGAAATTGAAATATCAAACACCATGTTTTATTATTTAACGCACCGTCACATTAGGTACAAGTGTTTACTGAGCTCAAGTCAACGATCAGCATGTAGACATATAGAGTATGTACGGCATGTTATGGTATTCATCAGTGCATGGGTGAAGCATTCAGCCGATGGGGTGGTCGGTCAGCTTGGTAACGAAAAACGTAACATTGGTCACCTTCTCCACTGTCCACTTGGTGTTGGGGCGTTGTTGTTGGGCCCATTCCAAGGGATCCACGGTGTCAAGTTTCTCCAGCATCGTCTCTAGCGACACTCGGTTAATGATGGTAAATGGTTGGTCAAATACCTGGATGTTCCTGCTCGGGTAAAAGTATCGGACTTGGACTGTCTCCTTATGCTGCAGCACATAACCAAACATCAGATTCAATCTGAAGGCCGTAGTTTGGTCGTTGAAGATGGCTTCCACGTAGCTACGTAGACGGGCGAGGTCGGTCAGTCGGAAATTGTAGATATCTTGAATAGGGCGATGTCGGTTGAAAAATTGCCGTATCATGGACCAGTGGCGCCGATAGACGTCACTCACTGCATGGGCGTACTGTAACAGATCGCTAGGAACATTTATGGGCTCGTCCAGAAAATGTTCGATGTTGTCAGGCGTATGACTCAAAACCGTAACGGTGGGGTCCGGCTGGATATCCAGGCTCTTCTGAACTGTGGGTATAGGCGGGCTCTCCATCATCGCATCACCAGTGGCGTTCGTCTCCCCGGGCTCATCTTCACTGGGTCTGAACCTCCGCGGCTCCTCTTCAGTGGAAAGTGGTCGCCCAAGCCTTAGAGACAAAGCATGAATCAAACACTGATGGCGTCTTAACTGACTGCGTCGTTTGAAGAGTTGACCACAATCCTTACAGTGTTCCGGTGCGCCCTCGTGGAATGAGCGTTTGCGGCGCAGTAAATGATCCTTCCGATTAAATGACCGTACGCAAGTTATACAAGTATACCGTGCATCGTTGTGGGTGGAGACCTTGTGGTGGTGCTTCCACGTGGCTGCGTAGAAGGGCGAGGTCGAGAATAGGGCGATGACGGTAGAAACAGTGCCGGATCATGGGCCAATGGCGCCGATAGATGTCACTCACTGGATGGTCTTCGTGTAACAGATCGCTAGGAACATTTATGGGTTCCTCCACGAAGTGTACTTTGCCCTCCACGGCGTACAAAATCTGGCCCAAGTTCTTGTCGTCGGAATTTGACAGTTGAATTAGGGCGACATCATCATCGGCTCTCGTGCGATGGGTGGGAGTTCCCCCTGTTTCGATATTGATGCCTACGGGCTCTTCTACCTGCAAACGTTGCTGCGGAACAGGGTGGCGTGTGCGTTGGTGTCGCAGCAACTGACTGGTCAGTTTCAAAAGCCGACCACATTCTTCGCATGGACGCTCGGGTACTTCATAGCATGCACGTGTGTAGCGCTGTAAATGATCCGGGCGCCGAAACGACAGTGTACATATTGTACAGCTATACCGGGGGTTCTTTCGTGCTTGGTAGCCTCATGACGGCGCAAGTCCTGCAGACGAATGAATAATTTCGAGCACGTAGTACAAGTGAACATCTTGTTGGTTGACAGAGTGTCTGTTGAAACGGCCAGGCCGTTTCCCTTTTATAGCACGCTAGCTGGTATCATGTTCGGACACCTCCGTGTACCATCATCACCATAATTGTCATCATAGTTATCTTCACCATCGGCGTCAGTAGCGTCGGTATCATTTTGATCACCATGGTAGCCAAAAGTTTGACCATGAATCTGATATAAACGACCTTGCGGAAGTCCTAACAAGTGCCTCATCCCACGAAATATGGCAGAAGGAGTACCCTATGCTCCTGAACAGATCCTGAAGCTGGTCAAATGTGGTTGTGTTTCACAGCGACCTTGTAAAGGGGCCAACTGTGGTTGCATGGAGAATCAACTTCCTTGCACTATGTTCTGTGCCTGTGGTGGTGGTCGTGCCTGCTTGAATCCTTTTAACACAGGGGACACTGATGAGGTAGTCAATCAAGATGTGGACACTGATAATGATCATGAGGAAGACGTTGAAGACGATAGCAATGATAAGGAAGACAATGTGTAAAATGTAGGCTTTGTGGTATTTTTGATGTTGTTTCTCAAATATTTTGGCGGCCATCTTGGATTCTGTCATCAAGAGGGTCACCAAATAGTATTATAACATAACAGTTGGATTCCTTACCCTTGAAAACATATTTCTCAACACCAACATTACGATTCTACTGCATTTAGAATGGAAATTTTTATCATTGGTAGATTTTGGCTTACTATTTCGGCCATCTTGGCGGCCATCTTGGATTCTGAAAAAGCCACGCGGGTGGCGAGTGGCCACCCGGGCTAAATTTCAAGCATACACTAAGAACTATTGAAAAATGCAAAGAAACGATTGTTAATAGACAAAACAAGCTTTTTTAAGAATGTGGGGTCGTGCCACTGGACTATATATACAGTTATCACTAAACAACTCCAGGGATTCGTCTTTCAGACTATGAGATTTAAAAACACTTCGCTCTCTTTTCATTATCTTTCCAACATTTTTAAAGGAAATAAATAATATGTTAGATTACTTACTTTGTATATGTGATGTGAATGTGATACTGTTCTCTGTATTTTTCTTTGCTCGATGATTTCGTGTTTATTTTCGGGATTTGCCGAAGCAATGTGCCTAATGCTAAGTTAATATGCAGCACTAAAGTGATCATTCTCAGGTATAGCCAGGAATATTGAGTATAAAAATGAAAAGCCACCAAGCGGCAGAAATTACTTCCGAATTCTTAATCCTGGCCTGACCTTTCGGAGCAGCTCTTAAGACTGTGATTACACGTTGTGGAAAACATATTTTGGTCAACCAATACTCTGGACTGGACTAGTGGATCAGTGGTACAAAGCAATCAAACGATCAAAGACACGAACAGTTTTCTAGCTATAGTATGATATGTAGATGAAGGGAAGTAAACTCTAAATTCGTCAATATGTGGCTGTCACTGCATAACAGTATCAAAATATGACAGAAATTAGAAAAAGGAATACCTGTTTAAAATTATTACACTCCCAGAATATGCAGCTCTTCGATGTTTCACATTCTGTTTTGGCAAACTCGGAGAACAGATATCATAGGAAATACTTCATCTGCATGAATATGCGTATACTTCTTGTTCTCATCTCGTCCATAATCCGATTAAATCAGGATCATATGGGGAGATTAGAGTTGGCTGTTCAAAGTGTATAACGATGACGATGTTTTCTAGTTGATAGAAAAAGTAGCGAAACTTTTATTTATGGCGTAACCCGACCATTATGATACACCGATAGATTTGTCAAAGCCGCGAGTTCTTGGTGTTGTTTCTGAAACTGTATAATATCCTTCAAATCGGTACTCGGGCAGAATGAAAATGGAACCTGATTGAGATTAGTTCAATCCAGAATGTCGATTCCTGTTATGCGACGTGATCTCATCCAGGTGGTGATTTGTCTCCAGAGAATGTCAACAGTGTGACTTCAGTCCACGCGACCTTGAAAATGAATGTCATAGAAACACTTTTACAATAGTGTATCTCAACTACCCAATAACTTTCACCACAATACGTTATTTGCTGAATATTTCTGTAAACTGTCGTCGCTACCACTTTAACCGTCTCATTATCATTCTTATTTCAGTGGGAATGAATTACCCTGCCTAAGATTGCTGGCTTATGAGTCTGAGTATGATGTATGTACGTTTACAATATTGGACAGTGATTTTAATTGTCATCCAGTTAGATCTGGTGACGGGAGAAAGATTGCATCACAAGCGTCTATTCCCAGTGGTCAACACACCAAAACTTGAAAGATGGCAAACCGTATCAATATGGAAGTCAATGTCCAACAGTTCGACAGAAGTGAACGAGAGTGTGAACATCTATAAGGGACGTCTCGCGATGGTACGGGCGGAGCAAAAACTTGAAAAATATGGCCGACCGGAAAAGCGTTTCGGATTGCGAATTAGAACGTGCCCTTTCCCATGCACTTGTCGAAATGACAGCAGCACAAATAAATTATTAGTAGATTGTGCCAGTCTTGGTCTGGATTCAATACCGAACAACATCCCCCAAGAAGCTGTGGAACTTAATCTGTACAACAATAGCATTGAACTGCTACTGAATCATTCTTTTCGTTATCTTAGTTCGCTTGAATCTCTTGACTTATCCAAGAATAATATTGCCTACGTGGCAGAGGGTGCATTTACCGGATTGATTAATCTGAAGAGATTGCGTCTTAACAATAATGCTCTGAACGTATCTAAGGCACAACTCCCAGTGAACATATTCTTATCATTATCACGTCTCAACGAACTGAGTTTGACATTCAATCAAATTGGAGAAAATGACGACTATCCGGATGCTGCGATCGGGAAAGTGACGACCTTAGCAATTTTGCGTATCAATGGTGTTTCAAACAAGACATTTGGTTTGGGTTTCTGCAAACTTATTCATCTAAACATGTTGGATTTGTCCGGATCACCAGCGTTTCAGTTCGTTACAAAAGACACGTTTGCGGTGTTAAAGAATGTGAGCGTGTGGATCCTAAATCTGTCACACTGTGATCTCCGCTGGATTCACCCAGAAGCATTTTGCAACCTGCCAAACATCCATACCATGGATATGAGCTACAACGAGAAACTGGAGTTTTCTAGTATGGGAGCGAGTGCGTTCGGGCTTCAGAACACAACCATACGAAAGTTGATATGTCGACGGATTCACTCTGGGGCTATGTTCACAAGCATAATAGCGGACGACTTCAAATACTTTAGTCACACCAGACTGCAAGAACTGTATATGGACAACAACAAAATTGTTCAGTTTGAACCAACCAGCATCCGAACGTTGCCACTTTCGTTGAGAGTGTTCTCAATATCACAGAACAGAATGCAAACGTCTCCACTACATCTGCTCGACCTCCTCCGTCTGAAAAACTTGCGCTTTTTGAACGGCAGTTGTCAAATTACGTCAACATTCGGAGTCGGTATTCGCCCACCCACGACTACTGGGGAGCATGGAGCCCGACCTACAACAGACAATTCATTGTCAATGGATAAGCTTTCAAGAAGAAAAACGCATTCGATTCCAGAACTAAGTAGCGATGAACGGATGATAAACAAGAACATTATCAGCACGTCTAACCCGTATGTTTCTACAGAGCTTATGATTCCGAAGCATCTGGAAGCTGTTTATTTGCGTCGATCGTTCCATATTGATATCCAGATTCCGCGGATTACTTTGGTTGACGCACACATCAAGTTTATGGATATTTCTGACAATCGATTTACCATCTGGAATGGACCAACAGAAGGCATTCAGCGGCTCGAGCACCTTGACCTATCCGGGAACGGATGTACTTTTGTATCTCCTACATTCTTTGCATATTTTAGAGGTCTCAAGAATCTGCTCATTGGACGAAACAGACTTGGGCCAGGGCTCGACGTTTCGACCTTCTCTAACCTCACCAACCTAGAAGAAGTCGATATGCAGCAGAATAACATCAAATACATCAAACCAGGCTTATTTTCTGGTCTTCGCAGTCTCCGTTATCTAGACCTCTCCCACAATTATATTAGCTCCTGGGAGGGTAGCATCGCATCACTCACCAATCTACGTGAACTGAATCTCCTGCACAATACACTCCACTCTCCGCCTCAAATTCTCCTCAAAGATCTAGATTTCCTGCAAGAAATCGGCAATGTTAGCGTGGCTCTCAAGGGTAATCCTCTGTACTGCCGTTGTGAAACCGAATATTTCGTCCGATGGCTGACCGAGACGCACGTCACAATTCTTTACTGGAACGATTCTTCATGCTTATTATTTAACGACAGCCGCCAAAATTTTGATGACTTTCCAGTTGTATTAGATCACCTCGAAAAAAGGTGTCGATCATATGCACCCCTGGTAACAGGCTTGTCCGTGTCGGCGGCTATCCTCCTCTTCGCTATCCTGGTGACAAACCTCCGTCGATACCGTTTGAAGATCCGATGGTTCCTGTATTATATGTTAAACCGGAGACTGAGAACGGGCTACGAGAGGCTAGATGGCGAAAATGTTGACACGTTTGCATACAATGCATTCATCAGTTATGAAGATTCTGATCGCGGGTTCATCATTGAATCTATGATACCGAAGCTAGAAAGAGATGCGGGGCTGAAGCTATGTATCGACAAACGAGATTTTATCCCCGGTCTTTACGTCACTGACAACATCATGCGGGCTATTGAAAATAGCAGAAAAACAGTGGTTCTGTTATCCAAGAAGTTCCTGAAGAGCAAGTGGTGTGAGTACGAGTTGAACATGGCCCGGATGGAGGGCATACACAAAGGAAGAGGCACCCTTATTGTGGTGAAAATGGAGGCTTTATCCGCCAGAGACCTGACGGCCGATATTACAGACCTGCTCCATAATCAGTCATACATGGAGCAGTCGGACGACCCGCATGGAGATGATCTGTTTTGGAGGAGACTTGTGACAGCCATAAAGTCTCCCTGACTCAAACTATGTAAATTGTATGGGAGAACACTATGGTGGGTTTGTTAACACGTAGTTACGTAAATTCGGTTTACTGTAGAATTTTCTTTCCGGGCAACGATGTATTCGAGAATGCGGTCATTAAAAACAAGGAGATTGGAAGGTTAAAATATAAAACTGTCTGCTTGATGAAAAGTGACCAGATGGGATGCTCACAAGTGCAGAGGTTGGCTCAATTATTGTTATTACATGTAAGGTCATGATTTCCCTCGAAGTTAATTTCATCTGGACTCGGATGGAGATTTTGCCCAGAGCTGAAACTTGGTTACTGTCTAGCTTTTAATAATGTGTCAGTTTGAGTTTTTTTTATGACCTCCGAGTAGACCATCGTGTTTAAATTCGAAATGACGGCAATACGCATGTAACTGGCAATATACATTTTTGTCATTAATTATCCAATTTTGTTTGAAACCAGATTATTTCGTAATTTTCGATACACTGCTCAAAGCAAAAAACTAAATCGGACCAAAAATTGGTCAAAATCGGTATTCCTACAATATGACGTGATCGGGTTGACTTTTTTTTGCACTTTTCTGTAGAGCTCGCTGTTTGTATTTTCAATTTCCTAGACTCAAGGCTAACTAATATCTTGTATGATGCTTTTATGATACCACACAGAACGACACAATGTCCTTCGCAGCACCTTCTTCGGCTGGAATGTAGAAACAGTCAAATCAGACAATGACTTGTGCGCATGTACATATTCATTTGACATATATCGTATCGAGATTTAAATGATACCAGCGGTTTCGGGATTTTTTTCATTCAAGGAAGCATTATTCCCCCTTTACAGATTGTAGCTGCTGTTCATAGCTCATGCTCAAAACCTTAGTTATCAGACTGGTAGGTTTTCTAACCTTTAGAGGTCGTTCATGTACATTATCCAATTCAGCAAATCGATAACGAATGCAGCGATACCTGAAATGCAGGTCTTCTACGATGCCTTTATGAACACCACACAGATCGGTACAGTGTCCTTCGCAGTGCTATCTTTGGCTGGAATGCAGAAACACAGACATATCATACATTCACTTGTGCGCATATACATATTCGAGATTGAAAATATATCAGCGGTTTCGGGCACTTTTTGCGTGCAATGAAGCATCCAGGGATGGTAACGAATGCAGCGAGACCTGAACAGTAGGGGTTCATTAAGGGCTACATTTACATCGATTTCTCGGGGCAATGATCGTCTCAGAGCGAGCTACGTCGGGAAAAAAATATATATACGTTCCCTGAATTAATTACGCAAACCTGGGATTCAATCTCAGGAGGGGATTGGGTTGCCCAACCGTGTTATTCGAGGTGCTACATTAGCAGAGATAAGGCGCTCAGTGCAGAGTGGCCCCCCTGCATATTCATTCATGTCACATGTACTTCCTTATAGTTAACTTATTGAGTTTCTATGTATATTTGTGGTCTGTAAATATTTTGAATGCGAATTATCATGATACATCCATGTGAACAATATACTTTTTAAAAACTACAGGATTTATCAGTTGTAACGCTTAATACTATTTTGAATAGACATTTGTTAACCACTTTATATTACGCCTTATTGTACTGATATTTTTTATTGTAAGGTTGTCTGGGCCAACAATCAGTTCGCCCTTCTCACATTCAACAACTTGTCTCACGTTTAACCACTGTCTGAGGGACAAATATTCTCGTGCTGTACCTCTTCATAACAGGAAATATCTTATCGGTACTTGAAAATATGACAAAGCTGAATGATTATTCACCTTAATGTTTGACCACCAATTTATGTTCCTATATCATACTATTACAACATATAATTGGAAATACATCATCCACTGACCAGGCAATCAATTCTCAATATTTGCGGAGCTTTTTGTCCGTCACAGCAGTCGTTTTATACTGCGAAAAAAGAAATCCACGTATCTGAAGAGCTTTGTCTACTAACTTAACTGTAGAGTAATGAGACCTCTCCTCATGATCGACTGATATGGAGATTATTTCACTATGTTTATTGTTCGTGATTATATATTTATTAGGTTTTACTTCATTTATAATGTGCCATCATCTGATATGCCTAATATCGAGAGAGCATATTACCTAATGCTGTATACACAGTCTCCAATCAGGTAGATCAATATCTACCTCCTTTGGATATGCAAGAGGTGGGAAAAATTGATGACCTCTGGCGACTTAAAGGCAACTATATGACTTTACAGGGAAGCATCTCTCGGCACCTCGCATTCAGGCCCGAGAATACGGTGGATGTATAATACCTACATGCAGGAAGTATGTCTACTATATATGTCATGATACATGTTTTCTCTCCATATATACTGTAGAGACCCTCACATTCAGACCCGAGAATACGGCGGATGTATAATACCTACATGCAGAAAGTATGTCCACTATATATGTCATGATGCATGTTTCCTCTCTCCATATATACTGTAGAGACCCTCACATTCAGACCCGAGAATACGGTGGACGTATAAAACCTACATGCAGGAAGTATGCCCACTATATATGTCATGATGCATGTTTTCTCTCTCCATATATATTGTAGAGACCCTCGCATTCAGACCCGAGAATACGGTGGATGTATAATATCTACATGCAGGAAGTATGCCCACTATATATGTCATGATGCATGTTTTCTCTCTCCATATATACTGTAGAGACCCTCACATTCAGACCCGAGAATACGGTGGATGTATAATACCTACATGCAGGAAGTATGTCCACTATATATGTCATGATGCATGTTTTTCTCTCCATATATACTGCAGAGACCCTCACATTCAGACCCGAGAATACGGTGGAAGTATAAAACCTACATGCAGGAAGTATGTCCACTATATATGTCATGATGCATGTTTCCTCTCTCCATATATACTGTAGAGACCCTCACATTCAGACCCGAGAATACGGTGGATGTATAATATCTACATGCAGGAAGTATGCCCACTATATATGTCATGATGCATGTTTTCTCTCTCCATATATACTGTAGAGACCCTCACATTCAGACCCGAGAATACGGTGGATGTATAATATCTACATGCAGGAAGTATGCCCACTATATATGTCATGATGCATGTTTTCTCTCTCCATATATACTGTAGAGACCCTCACATTCAGACCCGAGAATACGGCGGATGTATAATACCTACATGCAGAAAGTATGTCCACTATATATGTCATGATGCATGTTTCCTCTCTCCATATATACTGTAGAGACACTCACATTCAGACCCGAGAATACGGTGGACGTATAAAACCTACATGCAGGAAGTATGCCCACTATATATGTCATGATGCATGTTTTCTCTCTCCATATATATTGTAGAGACCCTCGCATTCAGACCCGAGAATACGGTGGATGTATAATACCTACATGCAGGAAGTATGCCCACTATATGTCATGATGCATGTTTTTCTCTCCATATATACTGTAGAGACCCTCACATTCAGACCTGAGAATACGGTGGATGTATAATACCTACATGCAGGAAGTATGTCCACTATATATGTCATGATGCATGTTTTTCTCTGCATATATACTGCAGAGACCCTCACATTCAGACCCGAGAATACGGTGGACGTATAAAACCTACATGCAGGAAGCATGTCCACTATATATGTCATGATGCATGTTTTTCTCTCCATATATACTGTAGGGACCCTCACATTCAGACCCGAGAAAACGGTGGACGTATAAAACCTACATGCAGGAAGTATGTCCACTATATATGTCATGATGCATGTTTTTCTCTCCATATATACTGTAGAGACCCTCACATTCAGACCCGAGAATACGGCGGATATATAATATCTAAATGCAGGAAGTATGTCCACTATATATGTCATTATGCATGTTTCCTCTCTCCATATACTGTAGAGACCCTCGCATTCAGACCCGAGAATACGGTGGACGTATAAAACCTACATGCAGGAAGTATGCCCACTATATATGTCATGATGCATGTTTTTCTCTCCATATATACTGTAGAGCCCCTCGCATTCAGACCCGAGAATACGGTGGACGTATAAAACCTACATGCAGGAAGTATGCCCACTACATATGTCATGATGCATGTTTTTCTCTCCATATATACTGTAGAGACCCTCGCATTCAGACCCGAGAATACGGTGGATGTAAAATACCTACATGCAGGAAGTATGCCCACTATATATGTCATGATGCATGTTTTCTCTCCATATATACTGTAGAGACCCTCACATTCAGACCCGAGAATACGGTGGATGTATAATACCTACATGCAGGAAGTATGTCCACTATATATGTCATGATGCATGTTTTCTCTCTCCATATATACTGTAGAGACCCTCACATTCAGACCCGAGAATACGGTGGATGTATAATACCTACATGCAGGAAGTATGTCCACTATATATGTCATGATGCATGTTTTTCTCTCCATATATACTGCAGAGACCCTCACATTCAGACCCGAGAATACGGTGGAAGTATAAAACCTACATGCAGGAAGTATGTCCACTATATATGTCATGATGCATGTTTCCTCTCTCCATATATACTGTAGAGACCCTCACATTCAGACCCGAGAATACGGTAGACGTATAAAACCTACATGCAGGAAGTATGCCCACTATATATGTCATGATGCATGTTTTCTCTCTCCATATATATTGTAGAGACCCTCGCATTCAGACCCGAGAATACGGTGGATGTATAATATCTACATGCAGGAAGTATGCCCACTATATATGTCATGATGCATGTTTTCTCTCTCCATATATACTGTAGAGACCCTCACATTCAGACCCGAGAATACGGTGGATGTATAATATCTACATGCAGGAAGTATGCCCACTATATATGTCATGATGCATGTTTTCTCTCTCCATATATACTGTAGAGACCCTCACATTCAGACCCGAGAATACGGCGGATGTATAATACCTACATGCAGAAAGTATGTCCACTATATATGTCATGATGCATGTTTCCTCTCTCCATATATACTGTAGAGACACTCACATTCAGACCCGAGAATACGGTGGACGTATAAAACCTACATGCAGGAAGTATGCCCACTATATATGTCATGATGCATGTTTTCTCTCTCCATATATATTGTAGAGACCCTCGCATTCAGACCCGAGAATACGGTGGATGTATAATACCTACATGCAGGAAGTATGCCCACTATATGTCATGATGCATGTTTTTCTCTCCATATATACTGTAGAGACCCTCACATTCAGACCTGAGAATACGGTGGATGTATAATACCTACATGCAGGAAGTATGTCCACTATATATGTCATGATGCATGTTTTTCTCTGCATATATACTGCAGAGACCCTCACATTCAGACCCGAGAATACGGTGGACGTATAAAACCTACATGCAGGAAGCATGTCCACTATATATGTCATGATGCATGTTTTTCTCTCCATATATACTGTAGAGACCCTCACATTCAGACCCGAGAAAACGGTGGACGTATAAAACCTACATGCAGGAAGTATGTCCACTATATATGTCATGATGCATGTTTTTCTCTCCATATATACTGTAGAGACCCTCACATTCAGACCCGAGAATACGGCGGATATATAATATCTAAATGCAGGAAGTATGTCCACTATATATGTCATTATGCATGTTTCCTCTCTCCATATACTGTAGAGACCCTCGCATTCAGACCCGAGAATACGGTGGACGTATAAAACCTACATGCAGGAAGTATGCCCACTATATATGTCATGATGCATGTTTTTCTCTCCATATATACTGTAGAGACCCTCACATTCAGACCCGAGAATACGGTGGACGTATAAAACCTACATGCAGGAAGTATGCCCACTATATATGTCATGATGCATGTTTTTCTCTCCATATATACTGTAGAGACCCTCACATTCAGACCCGAGAATACGGTGGATGTATAAAATCTACATGCAGGAAGTATGCCCACTATATATGTCATGATGCATGTTTTTTTCTCCATATATACTGTAGAGACCCTCACATTCAGACCCGAGAATACGGCGGATGTATAATACCTACATGCAGGAAGTATGTCCACTATATATGTCATGATGCATGTTTCCTCTCTCCATATATACTGTAGAGACCCTCACATTCAGACCCGAGAATACGGTGGACGTATAAAACCTACATGCAGGAAGTATGCCCACTATATATGTCATGATGCATGATTTCTCTCCATATATACTGTAGAGACCCTCACATTCAGACCCGAGAATACGGTGGACGTATAAAACCTACATGCAGGAAGTATGCCCACTATATATGTCATGATGCATGTTTTCTCTCTCCATATATATTGTAGAGACCCTCGCATTCAGACCCGAGAATACGGTGGATGTATAATACCTACATGCAGGAAGTATGCCCACTATATGTCATGATGCATGTTTTTCTCTCCATATATACTGTAGAGACCCTCACATTCAGACCTGAGAATACGGTGGATGTATAATACCTACATGCAGGAAGTATGTCCACTATATATGTCATGATGCATGTTTTTCTCTGCATATATACTGCAGAGACCCTCGCATTCAGACCCGAGAATACGGTGGACGTATAAAACCTACATGCAGGAAGTATGTCCACTATATATGTCATGATGCATGTTTTTCTCTCCATATATACTGTAGAGACCCTCACATTCAGACCCGAGAATACGGTGGACGTATAAAACCTACATGCAGGAAGTATGTCCACTATATATGTCATGATGCATGTTTTTCTCTCCATATATACTGTAGAGACCCTCACATTCAGACCCGAGAATACGGTGGACGTATAAAACCTACATGCAGGAAGTGTGTCCACTATATATGTCATGATGCATGTTTTCTCTCTCCATATATACTGTAGAGACCCTCACATTCAGACCCGAGAATACGGTGGATGTATAATACCTACATGCAGGAAGTATGCCCACTATATATGTCATGATGCATGTTTTTCTCTCCATATATACTGTAGGGACCCTCACATTCAGACCCGAGAATACGGTGGATATATAATACCTACATGCAGGAAGTATGTCCACTATATATGTCATTATGCATGTTTCCTCTCTCCATATACTGTAGAGACCCTCGCACTCAGACCCAGAATACGGTGGACGTATAAAACCTACATGAAGGAAGTATGCCCACTATATATGTCATGATGCATGTTTTTCTCTCCATATATACTGTAGAGACCCTCACATTCAGACCCGAGAACACGGTGGATGTATAATACCTACATGCAGGAAGTATGCCCACTATATGTGTCATGGTGCATGTTTTCTCTCTCCATATATACTGTAGAGACCCTCACATTCAGACCCGAGAATACGGTGGATGTATAAAATCTACATGCAGGAAGTATGCCCACTATATATGTCATGATGCATGTTTTTTTCTCCATATATACTGTAGAGACCCTCACATTCAGACCCGAGAATACGGCGGATGTATAATACCTACATGCAGGAAGTATGCCCACTATATATGTCATGATGCATGTTTCCTCTCTCCATATATACTGTAGAGACCCTCACATTCAGACCCGAGAATACGGTGGACGTATAAAACCTACATGCAGGAAGTATGCCCACTATATATGTCATGATACATGATTTCTCTCCATATATACTGTAGAGACCCTCACATTCAGACCCGAGAATACGGTGGACGTATAAAACCTACATGCAGGAAGTATGCCCACTATATATGTCATGATGCATGTTTTTCTCTCCATATATACTGTAGAGACCCTCACATTCAGACCCGAGAATACGGTGGATATAAAAACCTACATGCAGGAAGTATGCCCACTATATATGTCATGATGCATGTTTTTCTCTCCATATATACTGTAGAGACCCTCGCATTCAGACCCGAGAATACGGTGGACGTATAAAACCTACATGCAGGAAGTATGCCCACTATATATGTCATGATGCATGTTTTTCTCTCCATATATACTGTAGAGACCCTCACATTCAGACCCGAGAATACGGTGGACGTAAAAAACCTACATGCAGGAAGTATGCCCACTATATATGTCATGATGCATGTTTTTCTCTCCATATATACTGTAGAGACCCTCGCATTCAGACCCGAGAATACGGTGGACGTATAAAACCTACATGCAGGAAGTATGCCCACTATATATGTCATGATGCATGATTTCTCTCCATATATACTGTAGAGACCCTCACATTCAGACCCGAGAATACGGTGGACGTATAAAACCTACATGCAGGAAGTATGCCCACTATATATGTCATGATGCATGTTTTCTCTCCATATATACTGTAGAGACCCTCACATTCAGACCCGAGAATACGGTGGATGTATAATACCTACATGCAGGAAGTATGCCCACTATATATGTCATGATGCATGTTTTCTCTCTCCATATATACTGTAGAGACCCTCGCATTCAGACCCGAGAGTACGGTGGATGTATAATACCTACATGAAGGAAGTATGTCCTCTATATATGTCATGATGCATGTTTCCTCTCTCCACATATACGTTAGAGACCCTCGCATTCAGGCCCGAGAATACGGTGGATGTATAAAACCTACATGCAGTAAGTATGCCCACTATATATGTCATGATGCATGTTTTCTCTCCCCATATATACTGTAGAGTCCCTCACATTCAGACCCGAGAATACGGCGGATGTATAATACCTACATGCAGGAAGTATGCCCACTATATATGTCATGATGCATGTTTTTCTCTCCATATATACTGTAGAGACCCTCACATTCAGACCCGAGAATACGGTGGACGTATAAAACCTACATGCAGGAAGTATGCCCACTATATATGTCATGATGCATGTTTTTCTCTCCATATATACTGTAGAGCCCCTCGCATTCAGACCCGAGAATACGGTGGACGTATAAAACCTACATGCAGGAAGTATGCCCACTACATATGTCATGATGCATGTTTTTCTCTCCATATATACTGTAGAGACCCTCGCATTCAGACCCGAGAATACGGTGGATGTAAAATACCTACATGCAGGAAGTATGCCCACTATATATGTCATGATGCATGTTTTCTCTCCATATATACTGTAGAGACCCTCACATTCAGAACCGAGAATACGGTGGATGTATAATACCTACTTGCAGGAAGTATGCCCAGTATATGTGTCATGATGCATGTTTTCTCTCTCCATATATACTGTAGAGACCCTCACATTCAGACCCGAGAATACGGTGGATGTATAAAACCTACATGCAGGAAGTATGCCCACTATATATGTCATGATGCATGTTTTTTTCTCCATATATACTGTAGAGACCCTCACATTCAGACCCGAGAATACGGCGGATGTATAATACCTACATGCAGGAAGTATGCCCACTATATATGTCATGATGCATGTTTTTCTCTCCATATATACTGTAGAGACCCTCACATTCAGACCCGAGAACACGGTGGACGTATAAAACCTACATGCAGGAAGTATGCCCACTATATATGTCATGATGCATGTTTTTCTCTCCATATATACTGTAGAGACCCTCGCATTCAGACCCGAGAATACGGTGGACTTATAAAACCTACATGCAGGAAGTATGCCCACTATATATGTCATGATGTATGTTTTTCTCTCCATATATACTGTAGAGACCCTCACATTCAGACCCGAGAATACGGTGGACGTATAAAACCTACATGCAGGAAGTATGCCCACTATATATGTCATGATGCATGTTTTCTCTCTCCATATATATTGTAGAGACCCTCGCATTCAGACCCGAGAATACGGTGGATGTATAATATCTACATGCAGGAAGTATGCCCACTATATATGTCATGATGCATGTTTTCTCTCTCCATATATACTGTAGAGACCCTCACATTCAGACCCGAGAATACGGTGGATGTATAATATCTACATGCAGGAAGTATGCCCACTATATATGTCATGATGCATGTTTTCTCTCTCCATATATACTGTAGAGACCCTCACATTCAGACCCGAGAATACGGCGGATGTATAATACCTACATGCAGAAAGTATGTCCACTATATATGTCATGATGCATGTTTCCTCTCTCCATATATACTGTAGAGACACTCACATTCAGACCCGAGAATACGGTGGACGTATAAAACCTACATGCAGGAAGTATGCCCACTATATATGTCATGATGCACGTTTTCTCTCTCCATATATATTGTAGAGACCCTCGCATTCAGACCCGAGAATACGGTGGATGTATAATACCTACATGCAGGAAGTATGCCCACTATATGTCATGATGCATGTTTTTCTCTCATATATACTGTATAGACCCTCACATTCAGACCCGAGAATACGGTGGACGTATAAAACCTACATGCAGGAAGTGTGTCCACTATATATGTCATGATGCATGTTTTCTCTCTCCATATATACTGTAGAGACCCTCACATTCAGACCCGAGAATACGGTGGATGTATAATACCTACATGCAGGAAGTATGTCCACTATATATGTCATGATGCATGTTTTTCTCTCCATATATACTGTAGAGACCCTCACATTCAGACCCGAGAATACGGCGGATATATAATACCTAAATGCAGGAAGTATGTCCACTATATATGTCATTATGCATGTTTCCTCTCTCCATATACTGTAGAGACCCTCGCATTCAGACCCGAGAATACGGTGGACGTATAAAACCTACATGAAGGAAGTATGCCCACTATATATGTCATGATGCATGTTTTTCTCTCCATATATACTGTAGAGACCCTCACATTCAGACCCGAGAATACGGTGGACGTATAAAACCTACATGCAGGAAGTATGCCCACTATATATGTCATGATGCATGTTTTTCTCTCCATATATACTGTAGAGACCCTCACATTCAGACCCGAGAATACGGTGGATGTATAAAATCTACATGCAGGAAGTATGCCCACTATATATGTCATGATGCATGTTTTT
>JAVTVY010007837.1:0-44580 GCA_036873755.1 Hanleya hanleyi
GTGTTCAGTATACGTCGGAACCTGAAGCCAACCACGATGAAGCAATGCCAGTGATGTGTGTATGTTATTTATACACATCGTGATATTTCCGGTTCCGTGTCGCCGATGGGATCGTGGAACGGATGCCAAACGCGAGTTCTGCAGCTGTGTGGCAGCTTGCACGACTGGAAATTCTGCAAAACTGCACTGTCGGAAAATCAAAGAAATGTGTCGAAAATCAATTCGAACTGGCCACTAACTAGCAATCTTGAATATACTACCTACAGTTTCTGTACATGTACATCATCCAATCATTCGTAGCTACTGAATGTCGAATCAGAAGTTTACATTATCTGAAACATTCTACATAAAGCTTCAGCAATAATGTAACTTCACATCATCTAACATAAGATATACGGTATTTATAATGGAATACAAGCATCTTGTCCGTCATACAATATTCAACAGTCTTCCGTTCAGGAATATCCGCGTCCATTATCCAAATACCTAATTCATATGAAAACTTTAACACCAAATTCCATAAAAAAATAACAACAAACATATTATACATAGACATAGGATAGTTCATAAAAGAGAGAAGCGGTCAACAGTTTTTAGTGATGCCGGTAAGACATCATGATGTTAACAGTTTTTAGTGATGCCGGTAAGACATCATGATGTTAACAGTTTTTAGTGATGCGGGTAAGACATTATGATGTTAACAGTTTTTAGTGATGTCGGTAAGACATCATGATGTTAACAGTTTTTAGTGATGCCGGTAAGACATCATGATGTTCCAAAGATATCAAATCCGTATTCTTAATTCATATTTTTTTCGTTATAAAATCGTTATCTAGAGAATCATGTATCTCGGCCACGCTTTGATTGAGACAGTTGACAAGTGGCACCACGAGGATGGTGAAGTACATGGGTTCATACGACCCCTAACGACCGGTTCAAGCGGAATTGGATACAAGTTGGGAAATGTAACGCCATGGGCCTTGCACGCTACTCTCATATTTTGCTATCAGCATGCGATATTTATCACCAAATTTGAGAAACATGGTGGTATAGCCCTGTTTTACAAGTGTCTGCAGTCCTGTTTTATAAGTGTCTGTAGTTACTTTTTGAGACGTTGTTTAAAATCGTCACATTTTACACAGATTCTAGCACTGCCGAAAGGCCAGGTGTACATTAGTTTTCAGATAAGGATATATAAGGATATATAAGGATATATAAGGATAGATTCCAATGCCAATTGTAATGATCATTCTTCAAAATTGGAAAACACAATCTGGACGACTTGCTTCTGAATGTGCGATCTGATGCTTGGATTTTGTTATTCTGAGCATACCACGTTCTGTCTCGGCATATATGTATACCATCGGGTTCTCCACTGAATTGATGGTATATCACATTGATACTAAAAACATTGGAAAGGACCATTTGCCTCACTCCCCGAGACCAATGCTGTTAAAACCAGAAAAAAACTTACCTGTCACACCCGAGTGCGACCGTCAACTGAGTGCATAGAGAACAAAAATGAAAGAAGAAGAAGAAAAAAACCGTCTCAAGTTACAGTATGATGATATAAAGGCGTGGTCAATTAATAATAATAAATGCCCAGTGTCATGTCCAGGGATTATCTAAAAAAAAAAAACAATAAAAAAGTAAATAAATAAAAAATAACCATTTCTTTCGAAGAGAACCATATATGATTTTCTACCACACACGCGGAATGAAGACATGATACAACCAGATGTATTCCTGTATACATGAAGCACCGAACTGGTGTAACTGCCATGAACCGATTCAGCTTAGCATGAACCAGAATTGTTGATCGTGTCTGGTATTTCGACTGATGTCCAGGAGATCGGTTATCGAGAGACTCCAGGATGGAAAACAGTTATCAGCTGACGTCAGGCCCTTGGTAGCTAATCATGCATTTACAGCCAGACAATAACCAGTCTCAGTATCATTTTCGTACAACAGGCCACAAATCTTCAGACATATTGGATAATAACTAGTCTGGATATAAAAAAGCACCGGCGATACGATCTGAGGTGCGTTCGGTCTGTCACTGAGATTTGGAAAACGATCGAAGTAACACCAGCGCCCCGGAAATTGTTTTTAACGTACCACGTTCCTCAGCGATGTTTTCCCTCTTTGTTACGTAAACCCTGCATAATATTGCTTGATATGGTATTAACCGCTTTCATTATTGGTTTTATTTGACGATGTACGGCTAGGTTAGGCTGGGCTTAGTTTCCAAAGAGGAGAAATATATCAGCTCAATTGCCCTTAAACATGTTAAATGGAGCTTTTTTAAAAGACATTTCAGATGTTATTTGCACTGGGTACTCTTTTCACCTCATATTTTGTTCGTGTTTCTTGTCAATATGTCACAAGATCGTTCCAAACTACAACTGGCGCTTCCTATCGGTATAGGTTGGAACCCGACAGGAAAGAAGTTTGATATATACGTCTATGTATTGATAGGGAGATCGGTTTCTGCCGGCCATTAACGTGTATGCACGATGTCTGATATGGGAAAGTGAGTGTTCATCATTCACAGAAATGTTTTTCCTGAGCATCCTAAAAAACAGTATAATCACCTTTACAAACATGACAATCCAATTTGGTGTTTCTGGGCAGTACGTTCAGTCAGTTTCACTGCATTATAAAATGAATAACTCGGTTCCTCGTCCAGTTTCCGTCGTGTGTAAATAAATTTTTCTCTGTGTTTGGAGTTCTTTCCTCCTCGTAATAATTGTCGCGGGACCAGGTTTTGTGATTTGGGAAATAAGGACTTACCTGCTGAGAGAAGTAAGGTGGTCAAAATGACCACTTTTAGGTGGTCCAACAATAGTACCTGAGGCGTTACCCTAGCTGACCATCTTGAGATGGTCAAGAAAATGACCACTTTGATGGTCCAAGTGAAAATTCCAAGGTCAAATCTCGACTAGCTTCTGGTTTGTAAGCATCCATTTCCCTTGCCCCAAATAATATTTACCCATCCCGCTTTCTGTAAATGCAGTATAACGACGCAGCAGACCAAAGGCACACAAGGGTAAACTGACTACGTGTGTGTGGTCAATCCGATTTACCACTCTAGATGGTCATATCTACTACCACCGAGGTAGTAAATTATGATTGCAATGGTGGTCAAGGGAACCCATTTCGGTTATCCTGGCGCTGGGCCACCTAAAAGTGGTCAGTTTGACCACCTTATTTCTCTCATGATTGTTATTCAGTCCTTCTGAATCTATGTAATAACGGGATCTTCTTATTCGTATTAAGCCTTCTTGTGCTAACTCTGCAATACCAGAATCAGGTACCGTTATACATTTATGTTAAACACTCCTCTAGAAAAAAAAACTTCATTGTATTGCTGAGTGCGTGTGAAACCAGTGTATATTTCTAAGCCCATGGGCTCTTGCTCCTGAGGGATTAACTCAGTAGGAAGATTTTGTCCAAATATAGGTCAAATTAAATTGGGGATCTTATATCTGGAGCTAATCCTTCCTGCCTGTTTGGCTGCCATTAAAGGTGGAGATATCGGACCTCTGTACACTGGATAGAATGCAATAAATTTACTTCTTACATTCTGTAATCCTCTGTGGGAAATCATGGGTATACTTCTTCGGAAGAGTGGTTTGCCTCTAATGAGGTCATCCATCGTCCAAGGTATCAGCTAGCTGCTCCATACTTCGCTGTCGCGAATATTCCAATCCACATGTGGTCTTATCATCTCATCTGTGTATCTTGCGTTTCAGGCCTGGACATCCAATTTAACGATCTTTGTTGTTGAGCTATTTCCCTCAAATCCCAAGCCACAGCCGTTGTCACCGTGTCCGTGAACATAAAAACCGAGAGTCAAAGAGAATGACTTATGCATCAGTGATGCCTGTTGTGTCACCCTGCCTGCATTATATGGAAGACATTTTCATATAGTTGTTTTGTAATAATAGTAATAGTGTTATATTTATACTGTTTTAAATATATTGTTCTTCTGATTTTGTCGATATTTGAATCGATGACTGTTGACTGAGACCTTTGAATAGCACTGGCGATGTGCCATGCCATGCACAGGCCCTCAAAACAAGATGTTGGGGGGGGGGGGGGATGGGCGGTGGTATTAGGGTGAAGTGTCGAAATATGGGGTCTCTATACATAACCCCATGCTTTCTATAAACATACGTCAAGGTGTGAAACGCAGTTTGGGTGAAACGAGAAATAAACGGTTCACCTCCAAACAAAATACATCAGCTTATTCTTCAAGTGTCACTCTATATATTCCCGTCATCAAATCAGTAAATTTGTGCAATTTTATACCTTTGCCGGGGGATTGAAAATCCAACGTAACTGTCCGTTCAACCCGGCACACAGAGATGATGGCCTGCTTCATTCTCAATTCTGATTGATCAGTCGCGACACGCCTCCGGCAAGAGAGGTCACACACTGATCAGCTGACCAATCAGAATTGAGAAAGAAGCGGGTCATCATCTCTGTGTGCCGGGTTGAACGGACAGTTACGTTGGATTTTGAATCGCCCGGCAAAGGTATGAAATTGCACAAAATTACTAATTTGACGACGGGAATATATAGAGTGACACTTGTAGAATAAGCTGATGTATTTCGTTTGGAGGTGAACTGTTTATTTCTCGTTTCACCCAAAGTGCGTTTCACAAATTGGTGTATTTTTATATAAAGCATAGGGTTATGTATAGAGACCCCATATTGCGATACTTCACCCTAATACCACCGCCCGCATCCCCCTAAAACTCTTGATTTGAGGGCCTGTGGTGCCATGTAAGGGTTGTTCAGTCAGCATACAGAGATCCGTCTTCTGCATTCCAAGCGATGCAAGAACTTCAGCATTCTATATTTCTTTAAACGAAAATAGCCCTTTTATGTTTTGTGCTTTACATTTCCGAATGTATGGACTGATATCCTTGATAACCCAGACTTACCATACTGTAGTTCCGTTCATTTAAATTGGTTTTATAGTTTTATAGTGAAATTTGCCCTCTGGAGAATGTTATCAGGACCTCCATTAGTTATAATTTTCGCTGTGATATTGAAACAGATTTGGTGAGATGTTCATCCCTGGTGATTCGGTACTTGGTAGTTAAGATGCTATTCACTGTTTTATTAGCAACCACTATAGCTTGACAACATTTCCGGTAATCAAGAACACGCCGTCGAATTGTTTCTCGGGATTCTTTCCTCACTATACGGAAATGGAAAGATTGCTATGTCTGGTTCGAATCCGAACCTTAAAACGCTCTTGGAAACACATTCGTCAATACTAAATATCATCAACATGTACCGTTCAGATTTGTTATGGAATGGACAAAATGATCTGCATAATAAATGTTTCAATGACATTATTTTGACCAATTCCCTTTTTGTCTGCATTATGCCAGTAGAGCAGTGATGGCCTCCTAGCCCGATTACTTTTTTTGCTGTAAATTGCCATTAGTGATTCCTCAAACTGTTAAATGATGGACTTGCCAACAAATTTTTATTCGTGAATCACGTTTGCAATGGTCGGGTATACTTACCTTGGGATGCATGTTTGTTATTCCGGGATATTAACCGTTCATACTGCCCACCCAACATTTGATAACTGACAGTGTGTTGTGTTGTACTATTTTCAATAATGAAAACTCAACGTCACAAAATGCATCTAACAGAATGTGTGAATATTTTCTCAAATGTAGGCTATTACATTTACCTATAATTCTTCCGAAGCTTTAGCTTTAAAGCTAAAAAATGGTTCGGCCTACAGTTTAGTTCTCATTCCGTATTGGGCCTTCTGGATTCTGAATCAGGTTAATTTCGCTTAACTCGAAGCCAGGGGCGATTTGAATATCAGGTGTATTTCATCCCATTAGTGGTCAAATGGACAGCGGCAATCAAAGCGTGACTTAGATACAAATTCTGAAAACGACTTAGAATTCATTTGGATGAAGAATAATGGTCAGTGATTAGGAATTATGTATATATGTTTATGCATGTCTTGCTGACATCATTGGAAATTGTTGATCGCTTCCCTCTTGTAGGAAACCATCTTGTGTTCTTATTATTGTTATTTCATACACATTTGTAATTGGTGCTGGCTGTCATAAGAAATAGATCTTTCCATTATTGTCGCGGGAATTCTTTTATGGAGGACGGCTGGATCTAGCGCTTGCTATTTTGGAAAGAACCCAAACTGTCGAGAGTATAACGATGTTTTCATTACTATCACTGAAAGGGGGACAGTAATATATCTATCAACCTGTCAGCTAACGTCTGTCCATTGTCACATGATCAGATATTGGCTGTCTGGAACAAACCATTCATCAGTATTATTTGTGTACACCCGGCCTGACTGTCAAGACAGATTTTTAGCTAATAACCAGTCCGGCACAAAATGAGACTTGATCAAGGAAATCAAGGCATCTGGCGCAGCTCTGGAAATTGTTTTTAATCGATCACGTTTCTCAGCGATATTTGCCCTGTTTAAGTTACAGAAACATTGGTTAAAGTGGTCGGCCTATTACCCACTTTTTGTAGTGGTTGATCCGTTTTCTATAGTGGTTGGCGTTAAACTTAAATGTGATAGGCTTGGTAAGGTACTGCAGGAAAAAATATATCAACAAGTTGTGGCAATAATCAGAGCCGGACTTAGATTCTATTGCATTGGCTACCTTTTCCATCTCGTATTTCTCAGCTTGACATGACACACGATTTTTCCAATGTATCAAACGGTTGTTTTCTATCGATATAACTTGAAACCCGCCAACAAAGAAGTTCGAAACAGTCGCCTGTATTGTTTGTGACATGGATTGTGAACGCTGGAATTATTGAATGGACGAGGGCTGAATATTGAAGTACAGCCTAGACGTTTATATGGGCTCCTGGCGCCAATAACTCGTATTGATGTTGCCTGGTATAGACAATTCTTTAGTTAAGAAAAAATTTCATTACGTTAAACATCACAGCCACTAGTCATGACAGTTAGCGAAATCGTTGATTCAATTTCTCTAAAATTAAGAATAGATAGTCTATCTTGTTATCTTCTTCTGTGTAATTTCGCCCTCTCGTAGAGGGTTACACATCTGATACTAATTAGCGCATTCCCACAAAGTAGATGCTCTTATGTATTACCGTGAAACTACTTCGCCGCCGCCGTATACGCCGCCGCAGCCACCATTATTTCAAACGTCCATATCTCTGAAACCGTTGGATATTTTTTTAGATAAACTAGGTCTGATGTTTTCATGTTTTTGTGGCGATTACTAGATTGTGCTGTGATCAAGAGCAATATAAAACTTTCAGCCATGATTCTTTCCAACGGCTAGTTCGATTGTCATGAAATTTGAAAATAATTATTTTGCAGGATAGACAAAGAGCTGAAAGGTTCTTCTGTTGTTATTGTGACCTTAAGGGCACGATTCCGGCAACTCATTAGGTGAGTTTTTCATAAGATAAAAATTGACACTTTTGAATAGAGATAGGTTGTAGATTTGCGTTTTTCAGGTTGCCGTATATAAGTGTGATATGGCTGGAGCTGTAATGTATTTACTTTGCGATCCAGTGGCTGCTGAATTTTAATAGGTGATGGTACGATAAGGCGGCGTTTTGTCCTGGTTGAAATCTGAAAATTAAAATGTCCTAAAAGCAATTATGTTTTAATGTAACGACAAGGGAAAATATATGTACGCAATATGTGAAATTTCTAGGTCGATTGCATTATGATCATAGTTATTACATGAAACTGAAATCCGCAGCATGTGGTATTTGGTGAAAAAAGGGTCTAAATGGAGTCATTCGAACACATATTTAGACACGAAGAACCCCTTCAGGGTCTCCAGATTCATATTACTCTTGCAACTGTTGATGTACTAGAAGCCTGCCGCAGTTGACTGACCTTGACCTATTTTTTCAAGGTCCTATAATGTTTAGTATTTTATAACATGAAGAAACATAGCTAGGCTTTCCAGATTAAAACTAATTATATATCTGGCGATGGTCTAAAGGTGTGCTGAAGATGACTGACCTTGACCTATTTTATGCAGGTCAGATTCTATTTAATAAAATATTTCATTAAGGATTATATCTAATGTCCAAATTTATACCACACATGCCTGGACCTGAAGTCTTTTGAATATCACTGACCTTGACCTAGGTCAAATTCTATATGTTAAGTCTAAGATCTCTGAATTCATGTTCCATATCCGATTAAGTTAGAAAAGACAGAAAATTATTGGAGATGACTAACATTGATATATATTTCCAAGATCAAATTGCTTGAGTTGATTTTGACCTATATAGAAGAGTATATCTAGAGGCAAGAATATGGTCATGCACTACCAGAAGCTCAGCGCCAAATATTTCCCATTAATTTAAGGCTTTGGCAAAAGCTGATCTGGCTCAATTTCCTATGTATTTCTAAAATGAGCGAACTGCAGTCAATCCTGCTAGATCACATTTCTTTTAACCCACACACAAATGTCAAAGTTCTAAAACTACATCTTATGCAATGCATGATTGCTGGATGTAAACAGTAAGTGATATTCGAGCTTCAGGCTTATAAGAAATATAAATTCTGATAACAAGCAAGTCTGGTAATATGTCTGTTTGAGAACAGAAAAAAACTATTTTTTAATTCATGCAGGATAAAAAGGCATAAGCCTTGCATATCAATACAAAGGAAAAAAGGTGTCTAAACTGATCATTTTGATAAAGAGGACATAAAGTGTCACTTGTACTACGTCGGGTTTCTGCAGATCAATATTAAATGCATGTTGAGCGAAAGTACTTTAAAGCTCTTACTCAATATTGATTCAGTCAGTCTGAATCTTGGTCCCAATATCATTCCAATTATCTCGTGGACCTTGATTTAATCCGAAGACAATAATTTTCGCCTGTTTGGCGGTTAATCGAAGGTAGAGATACCCGACCCCAATAGAATGGATAGAATATATCAGGACATATTATCGTGTTACGTTCTAGAATCCTCTGAGGGATTGCTACTTCACGATCGTGATTTGCCTCTAACAAGACCATTCATTGTACGGGGAACCGGATAAGAATGTCGCATTCCAGTGTCATCCCCACGTACATGTGCCCTTTCCTCCTCCTCTGTGTACTTCTCCGTTAACTCTGGAAACCATATTTACCGATCTTTATTGCCGTGTACTGCGGTTTCCGACGAATCCCAAGGCATCCACCATCACTAACAACATCTCTAACAACCGAGTGGAGAGACGTAGAGAACGGCCTGTACATTTATGATGACTGTTGTGGCGCTGCGCTAAGTCTGTATTATGGAGGATATGATTAACCTCAAAGCAGTTATTTTGTTGCTCTTCTGATATTTTCAACACCTCCAGCGATCCTTGTTGATCGAATTAATATCACGGAACAGCAATGACAATGCTTCCGGATGAATGGACATAATGAAGGTTTGTGACGTCATATAGAGATTATTCCTGCCACGAATCACTACATAGACGTCCATATTGCAATTTCGATAGAGTTTTGCATGTTTGAATGTATCGCCTGGTATGCAGGGTAACTCGAACGTTGGATTACTATAGAGAATTCCGTTTCATTAAAATCGGATTGAAAGTTTTAGGGAATGTAGTTACTGACATTTGCCGTTCTAGGAATGTCGGTGCATGCTTATAGAGTATCAACTTAAGAGGTCACGTCCAATCGATGGAGACGGTTTCTCGACAAACGAGTAAAATCGATAAATATCTCGTCTCGAAGGGTCCCGGTTTATCTCTATCGATTGTTGTCCCGGTTTGCTCCCGGTTTCCTCTCGAAGCAAAACTCAATCTCGATCCACCTCGAAATAAATCGACTTGCTTCGAGAATGGAATCGAGATGCCTTCAAATGAAGGTTTGAACCATTCGGAAGGCGTATGCTAGCTCTATATGTACTTCTCTGTGGCAGCGAGAATCTCGACGAGTACATATGCATTAAGCCATGGATAATGAAGAACAGTAAACATGATTCTTTTACCATTATTTTGTTATTCCGTCTAGAGATCTGTAGTCGCATACTTGCTCTGACAGCGTAATGTTTGTGCATGGAAAGGAAAAAACCCATCACCAATTGAATTACATAATTTGGCTCATTATTCAGTGTAAATTATTTCGAACCTGTTTTAGAATTCGAATCACTTTATTATTCAGGAACTGCGAATTGAAATAAATTCTACAAGTCTAGAATAAAATTCCATATGATTTTTCTGAAAGTATATCAGAACGGGAGATTTTCGTTGATATTACTTATTTGATACGATTGTGACTTAGAATTATTGTACCTCGTTTCTTCAATGATTTTCCCGGTTTTCAGAAATACAGCAGCTTTAAAACCACAGGAGCGGCTGGCAATGTATTGGACACCGGATAATATAAACAAACGCGCGATCGATGTGTTTGAGCATCCCACATAAGCGTTTTACACTGACAACACGTGGTATTGTTGTAGTAAAATGTACATGAACGTTGATTTAAAGCCTGATTGCACTCTGAATTGGGCGCTAATTTACTTTCATTATTTAATTAATTTGCTAGACACATGAAACTAGCAATAAATAATAGAACGTAAATATCTTATCAATCAACGCCAAAAGTGTTTTTCCCTTGTTTTGCTTTCAAAGTAATTAACCCCTCTCTCTATTCGCTGTTGTTTCAAGCCGACGGTTTCCAAACACCGACTGTGATGTGAATTATCAACACCTCTAGTTCCGATTGTCATTATTGTCATTATTAACCTCTGCCAGGCAAGATTATATCAGAAATAAACTTTGTTGATATAACTGTATAATCGCCTCACTCGAACTATATCTCAAGACAGTAATTCTCAGTAAAATGGAGTAAAACCGGTCGCACTTTATTTTTCAGTTGAAACGATCCATGTTTGGTTTTAAAACAATATTATGAAACAATAATCATCGCATGATTCCAAATCATTATTATTCAGATTATATCCAGTTGATGTGTCATTTATTCCGCGTTGGATATTAGTCAAATATACAATCAATGGGTGAGAAAATCATTCAATTTTATATTCTTGATTTATATAGATAAATGAAACGTTTTCTTTCAAATGGGCCCAGAAAACATCATATACTGGATATATCGATTAAACATTTAATAACATGAAAGACATCGTAAAAACAATTAGTTGTCGGGACTCTATTTTAGGCTGGGATATGCTTATAGGACTATCCCCTCCTCACCTCCCAAAATATGGTACCCGCACAACAATGTGATCGCCTGAGAAGCTAAGAAACGACCAATTTAAGTGCAGCAAAACGCGGACATATAAACACCGAGACCCCTTCGAGATTACCGATCAATTTCGTATCCATCTCGAAAACCGGGACGTTTCGATCGAGATAAAACCGGAAGCAAACCGAGAGACGCCGCCAGGGGTCTCGGTTCTGCCCTCCCGGTTTTAACCGAGAAAGTTCTCGATCCATCCCGAAGGCATCGAAAAAGTGCCTCGATTAATTGGACGTGACCCCAAATATATATATACTATTGTAAATGTCGCTTTTATACTGAAAAAACTGATTCGGTATTTGGTCGTTAGGACGTTAATAATCCAGAATTATCAGTAATCAAACATACATGATCCATTCTTCTAGGGTTTCTCTGAATCCCTTTGTGGAACAGATGTAAACGGCGCTTGGAATCTCACGATTGCTACTATGTTTGTATTTATTTCTAAACCCAACCCTAATGGGTTTACAAGTACTGGAAACCAATTTTCACATTTCTTAAATATGGTAAATGATGTAATCGACATGCTGCTTCAGTTTAATTTATCACCAAATCGAACATAGTTATTAATATCTTTGGGTTCTTTAGTAATACCTGTTTCGTCTGCGACCATCCATTTAGCCAGCGGCAACCATTTATCTAGTAGTGACGATGACCTATCTGGCTTATTTCCTGCAACAAACTCATAGATGTCGCAAACCATTGATGATGAGACTTGGTCACAGCCAAAAATGCTAATTCCAGAACCATGTCGGCCGGGGTCAGATCTATTGATTTTCTTACATAAGGTATTACGTGATATTAACCAATCAATTTCGCCTGTATTTTAGTCATTAGGACCGATATTCAATATTCAGCCATGGTCCACAAAAGGATTCCCGAGTCGATAATCGAAAGACCTTCGTCGTACGATAGCATAAATTCCAAATATGTATGAAATAAAAATAAATAACACCTAGGATAGTTTCCCGCAAGAGAGAAGCGGTCAACTTTTTCAGTGATCTCAAGCCGTCGCTTGGCAACGCTCAGTTTTCTTGACTGATTTCCAATTATCAAACAATAGTTTGTCACACTTTTCTTAGAATCTGTAAATACTTGACATAGTCTGCCATGTGCTCAACACTTGCTGAAGAACTAGATTTCCCAAGATTTAAATTTAACTTTTGGGAAACAAAGAACTTTTTTTTCTATTTTTGCTTATATCCACCAGCTTGGTCACTGGAGTTCGCTCGATTCAAGACAAACAGATGTGTTTCCATATATTTGTAGCACCGAAATGATATAACAGCATGGCTCTGCCAAGAACAGAGTTAGCACAGGATGAAATCCGAATCATGTCTGGATTTTATATTGGGATGCAGTAGTGGGACGATCTGACAGAGTTGTCGATTATGTCTAGTATATTAATGGATGTCCGTGATCGGTTATCCAGACTCTGCAGGATGGAATATATCTATCAACCTGCTAGCTGAGGTCAGTGTCCCAGAATAACCGTTCATCAGTATTACTGCGCCTTGACGATACCGTCTATGATATTTTTGAGGCGATTTCACTGAGATCTGACAGAAGAAGAAGGCGACTGCAGAGTCCAGGAAATTGTTTTTAATAGACCGCGTTTCTCAGTTATATGTTCTCTCTTTTTTTTCAGGAAGCCTTGCATAATATTGCTTGGTGAGCCATTAATCGCGTTCTGTAGTGGATGAAGCTGACTGAGAAAGGCGAGAAAGAAATATATCAGCGCTTCTTTAAGACAAGTAATAATTTATTTGTATTTACAGCTGCTCACTTCATATTATATATCTCCTGTCCAGGAAGCTGCATACGATGTGCAAACTACAATGGTCACTTTTATCTGTATAGCCTGAGACCAGCCGTCAGTATCTTGATAGGGATATCGCCTTTTTCTGGTCATTAACCTGTATTTACGGTGTCTTATAAAGAAAAGTAAGTTCTCATCATTCAAAGAATGTTGGTCTTGAGAATCCAAACAGCGTTAAATTAGGTTTATCATCACATCCAGAAGTCATAAACGTTGGTGTTTCTGGACAGTACTCTCAGTCATTCAGTTTCGCTGAATTATTATTGCCTTGACAACTCGGCTCCTCGGTCAATTTGATTCATCGCTTAGGGAATTCTTCTCTGTGGTTGGGGTTCTCCCTTCCTGGTAATAAGTGTCGCGAGACCAGGCTTGGTGATTTACTCAATGGCGCCATCTTATCATTATCTGGTTACTGTCCAGTCTGGCCGAATACATGTTCTAACTTTGACGGGATCTTCCTATGCTCATTGCGCCTTCTTATACTTTTATAATATATCGCTATATATGTATGCTAAACACATTTTTGGAGGAAACGTCATGGTAGTGCTGTGTACATGTGAAACAGTTGTATTTTGATGCCGATGAGTTCATGAGCAAGAAGAATTCAGTCAGTTTGAATCATGGTCCCAACAGAATTCCAATTAAATTGGGGAACATGTGAACGAACTCTGGTTAGAATCAATCGTGTCTCTATCTTCGGCTATATTCGACCTTTGTACACAGGATAGAATGAGATATATTTGTCTTCGTTTTACGTTCTAGAGCCTCTTCGATGTACAGTTCTCCAGGAGCATGGCTTGCCTCTAATAAACCATTCACCATCCAAGGTATGAGATAACACCGCTATACTCCGATGTGGTGAACATTATCAGCAGGTTTTCTTGTCTCCCCGGTGTACCTTGTGTATTAGACATGGAAACTAAATTTACCGATCTTTATTACTGTGTTTCCATCGAATCCCTAGTCACCAATGTGTCCCTGAACTCGAAACCGAGAGTCGAAAATGGTTCCTGTTGTGTTATCGCGCCATATCTGCACTATAGAAGATATTATCAAACAGTTATTTTATTATTCTTCTAAATTCATATTCTAATTGATCGCTGTTGAGCGAGACCTTGAACAGATTTCATTTTAAGGGGGCCAAAGACAGTATTTTGTGAAATTCTTACAGAACCATGTTGAGTTTCATTCTGAATGAACGCATATGGATTGTAGATATAGCATACATAAAATGTTTGCAACATACGAACAACTTTTTCGAATAATCTGATAAGAAAATATTGAATTACTGTATTGTAGGACAGACAAAAGTCTCACTTTTCTTGTAGACTAAATTACAATGCCATAGAATATATTATATCTCTATTGTTTTCAACATTGAAATGTGCTAAAATTTTGATATGGGGTGAAATTGTAATTTAAAGTTGAACTGCAATCATTGTAGTGTACAACAAAGCCAAATGGTGAAAATATAATCAGTTTCCACTGTGGTCTGTCCACATCTGTAATGTTAGTACCTCTCTGGAATTTGGTCATCTATATCATACAATACTATCATCTCATACTTTTAATGAAGTTGGCCATATGTGTGGCCGATTCAGTACGTAAAATCGACCAAAATATTTAAAAAGTATATAAAAAATTAGATTTTCAAAAACTGCTAACATTACTCAATAGAATGTCCGTCCAAAATTAAAGTAACGTTGGCAACAACATTGTTCAAGCTATACTGAAATCTGTAACAATACAACCGAGTATGATTTACGTAATTTTTTTTTGCAAATATAGATCTTTCTTATGTTTACTTGGCAGAACTGACAAAGCAAGCCAAGTTGGTTGATAATAGCAGTCTGCAGTATTTATTTTTGTGGCTAATTCTTCAGTTTATAAGATGTCTGTCTGAATGAAACATTAGCACTGTCATGTTTATTGCTAACGTTACACCTGTCTGTCCACATCTGTAACGTTAGCAATGAATGATATATGGTAAAAATATTGCATTTGCATTATCATTGCCTGATAGTTCATGTACATGTAGATAACAGAGCTTAGAAATAATCTATCTGGTCTTCATCATGATAAATGTTGGCATTATGTGAAAAATCTTTGGAATAGGCATGTCTGTCTGTTCACAAAGTCTATCCAAATGTGATGTTAGCAACAGTAAAATTCCATTTTAATAACCCATAGGTTGGTTAGTTGGCATTTAACATGCTCAAAAGAAATTTCCTCCTGCTTTCTGTTCGAAATCATCTTGTTTGTGGCAAGCATCTTTTCCATAGCAAAAAGTGAAAAGTTTATGACGATGTAATGTTGCTAACGTTACAGAATGTCCATCCATAACATAACGTTTGCAACCACGATAAATCAAACTTTTACTCGGAAAAACTATGCGCTATCCGCATAAAATGCTTTGAATAGTTTCAAAAGGTATTGTGGAAGCACATAATTAATTTTCATTTTTTCAGTGTAAAAACTTCAAACCTTTTGTCCGTCCATACCCGTTCTTTGCATTTGCTGGGTACTCTTTGTATAGAAAACTAGCTTTCCCTCTATTCGGGATGATCATGGACGGCTGTTGTTTCAATTCAAATTTAATTCATTCAAATATACTACATTGCATTAATAGACACATTTAGTTCCTGCTTAGAGTCGGAGCAGCAGAATAGATCTCTTCTGCACTGATCTGCAGAGAAACTGTCTTCTGGAAGGAACACAACAAAATCTATCCTAGATAGCACCAATTATCTAAAAACTTTCGCGAAACCACGATAAATCAAACTTTTACTCGGAAAAACTATCCGCCATCCGCATAAAATGCTTTGAATAGTTTCAAAAAGTATTGTGGAAGCCCATAATTAAATTTCATTTTTGCATGCTAAAAACTTCATTTTTACAAAAAAAACTTTGGCAAACCTTGTGTTCGTCCATACCCGTTCTTTGCATTTGCTACTCTTTGCATTGAAAACTAGCTTTCTCTCTATTCAGGACGATCATAGACTGCTGAAATGTTCATTCAAATATACTACGTTGCATTAATGACACATTTAGTTCCTGCTTAGAGTCGGAGCAGCAGAATAAATCTCTTCTGCACTGATCTGCAGAGAAACTGTCTTATGGAAGGGACACAACAAAATCTATCCAATCATCTAATAACTTTCGCAAAATCAGACTGTAAACCCTCATTGCCATGGTAACACATTGGAAAAATAAAATAGTCAGTGTTTATTTTTCAGTGTCGAGGGCCACGTTTGGGCCCCCATTATACTGGAATATGTGGGGATCGCTGTTTATATGCCGCAATGAACGACTATTACACTATTGTCATGTTTGATTCAAAGCGGCGTTATCTGGCCCAGCTTATATCGACGTCACTCTACAGGGAAACCTTGTGTTGAAAAATTCCGCATGACGTTCACGTTCATTACGTTCATCACCTTCCATAGACGCCCACGTTCTGAGAAACTGAACAGCGTAATATGGCCAGATGCCTTTTCCTCAACGTGAACGACGGTGGCGTCACCGTGACTAATTTTGCTGTATTTCCTCACGACAGTTACACATAGGTCGCTTGGTTCGGCACTTCGGTCAATTCCTATAACGATTCAGATCAACCTGAAACTTTTTTTCTCTCAGACAGAAAATGACTCTTGTAACTTTTACGGGATAGCAATTCCGAGTTTTGCATTTCTGATTGTACTGACTGACATCCTTGGTAACCCAGACTTCCGCATACCTTTGTTCCGTTCAATAAGATCGTTCTTACAGTTTTGGGGAACTGGAGTTACTGAGATTTGACATTTCGAAAGTATCGCAGTCTTGCAGTATTGACCTAAGATCCCCTTCATTAATTGTAATTGTGTCTGTGATACTGATACAAAGTAATGACGTGTTCGACGTGTGGACCTTGATTTAATCCGAAGACAATAATTCTAATTGAAGGTAGAGATACCCGATCCTATACACTGGATAGAATATACCAGGACATGTTATCGTGTTACGTTCTAGAATCCTCTGGGAGCATGCTACTTTACGATCGTGATTTACCTCTAACAAGACCATCCATTGTACGGGGAACGTACATTGACCCTTTCCTCCTCCTCTGTGTACTTCTCTATTAACTCTGGAAACCATATTTACCGATCTTTATTGCCGTGTACTGCGATTTCCGACAAATCCCAAGGCATCCACCATCGCTATCAAAGTCTCTAACTTCCGAGCGGAGAGTCGTAGAGAACGGCATGTGAATTGATGATGGCTGTTGTGCCACTGTTTGTATTGTGGACGATATGAATCTACCTCATGGCAGTTTTTTGTTGCTCTTCTGATATTTTATTTCTTGACCGAAGTAATATCACGGAATACCAATGACAATGCTGCCGGATGAATGGACATATTGAGGGATTGTGACGTCACGTAGAGACTATCCCTGCCAAGAATCACTACATAGATGTCTATACTGCAATTTCGAGTTTTGCATGTTTGAATGTATCACCTGGTATGCCGAGTAACTCGGACGTTGGATTACTATAGAGAATTCCGTTTCATTATAATCGGAATGAAAGTTTTGGGGAATGTAGATACTGACATTTGGCGTTCTGGGAATGTCGGTGCATGCTTATAGAGTATCAACCTACGATGGCATCAGTGATTGTAAATATCGCTTTTATACTGAAAAAGCTGATTCGGTATTTGGTCGTTAGGACGTTAATAATCCAGAATCAGCAGTAATCAAACATACATGATCCATTCTTCTAGAGTTTCTCTGAACCCCTTCGTGGAACAGATGTAAACGGCGCTTGGAATCTCACGATTGCTACTATGTTTGTATTTATTTCTAAACCTAAACATTTATCAGTTTATGGGTTTATCAGTACTGGAAACCAATCGTCACATTTCTTAAATATGATACATGATGTAATCGTCATGCTGCTTCAGTTTAATTTATCACCAAACCCATTAATATGTTTGGGTTCATTAGTAATACCTGTTTCGTCTGCGACCATCTATTTTGCAGCGGCAATCATCTATCTAGCAGCGACGATGACCTATCTGGCTTATTTCTTGCAACAAACTCATAGATGCCGCAAACCAGTAAGTGATGAAAAGACTTGATCATAACCAAAAATCCTAATTCGAGACCCATGTCTGCCGTGGTCAGATCTATTTATTTTCTTGTATAAGGTATTACGGGATATTAACCGATCAATTTCGCCTGTATTATAATCATCAGAACCGATATTCAGTATTCAGCCATCGTTCACAAAAGGATTCCCCAGTCCATAATCGAAAAACCTGTGTCGTACGACAGCATGAATTCCAAATATGTATGAAATGAAAATAAATAACACACAGAGTAATTTCCTGCAAGAGAGAAGTGGTCAGCTCTTTTCAGTGATGTCAATCCGTCGCTTGGCAAGGCTCAGTTTTCTTGACTGATTTCCAATAATCAAACAATAGTTTGTCACACTTTTCTCAGAATCTGTATATACTTGACATATTGTGCCATTTTCTGTGGCAATATAATAATCTAGAACTAGATTCTCCAAGAATTACATGTAACTTTTGGGATACAAATAATTTTTTATTTTTTTTATTTTTATTTTTTTTTATTATATCCACCTGCTTGATGACTGGAGTTCCCTCGATTGGTCATTTCGTTCAATATTAACCATGGATTGTTTCTGTCATACACGTGGAAAAAAACTTTAAGACAAACAGATGTGTTTCTATATATTTGTAGCACTGAAATGATATAACATCATGGCTCTACCAAGAACCGAGTTAGCTCCGGATAAAATCCGAATCATGTCTTGATTTTGTATTGGGATGCAGTAGTGGGACGATCTGACAGAGTTGTCGATTGTGTCTAGTATATTAATGTATATCCGTGATCGGTTATCGAGACTGCAGGATGGAATATATCTATTAACCTGCCAGCTGAAATCAGTGTCCCGGAATAACTGTTCATCAGTATTACAGCGCCTTGACGATACCGCCTGTGACATATTCGAGGCGATTTCACTGAGATCTGACAGAAGAAGAAGGCGACTGCAGAGTCCAGGAAAGTGCTTTTAGACCGCGTTTTTCAGTCGCGCTCTGTAGTGGATGAAGCTGACAGAGAAGGGTGATAGGCCAGGCAATGTTTGCATAAGCAAGAAATATATCAGCAGTTCTTTAAGACAAGTCATAATTTATTTGTATTAATAGCTGCTCGCCTCATATTATCTCCTGTCCAGTACGCTTCACCCAATTTTCAAACTAGAACGGTCACTTTTATCTGTATAGCTTGAGACCCACCAGCAAGGAAGTTTGAACCAGCCGTCAGTTTCTCGATAGGGATATCGCCTTTTGCTGGTCATTAACCTGTATTTACGGTGTCTTATAAAGGAAAGTAAGTCGTCATCATTCAAAGAAATGTTGCCCTTGAGAATCCAAACAGCGTTATAATTACGTTTAAGGGAGTAGAGGACGTTCATTTCTAGAGGTTGAATTTTTCTTTAAATTTCAGGATTTTTTCATCAGGTTAGGAGAAGATGATCCATGGAAAAAAAATAGGGGGTCACCATACTCGTTAAAAAAATATGGTAGCCAAAAGCATGTATACCACTTAAAAGCCATAACACTGAATACATAGGGAAATTTGGATTTTTTCTTCTTTGATGCTCAATAAATCAAACTTCCCAAGGTCAAATTTTTCCCATTTTGCTATATAATACTAAACACATATAGTGCTTGTTAAATATGTAATAAAAACAGGGGGACACCATACTTTCTTAGAAAATATTAGCGGTATAACAGAAAAACTGAGCCTTTTCAGTCCTATTTCCAGGAGGGGGTGGGGGTGGGGAATCGGGGTGGGTGTGGAGAATATTATTGAAGTTCCAATTATTAGCCATTCAGAAGTTTTCTTTTTGTTGAAAGTGAATAGGAGTGAATTTGGGGGTATTCCGGAGGAATAATTTTTAACCTATGGAGCACTTTGCACCCTCCAACCGTTGAATTTAAAATGCCAATTTTTTGGTCCGTCCCATCACACTATCGACCCACCAGTAGAACGCATAAATGGTTGTGTTGTGTCTTTTGTTGATTTTTATTCCATTTTGAGATGTCTGCGTACTTTTGTTAGGAAATTCAGCTTGTTTTGAAAAATCCGACAAATCACCATGTTGTAGCCCCATAAGAGCAGGAAAATGAACGTCCTCTACTCCCTTAACATCACATCCACAAGTCATAAACGTTGGAGTTTCTAGACAGCACTCTCAGTCATTCAGTTTCGATGAATTATAAAGTTGACAACTTGGCTTCTTGGCCAATTTGATTCGTGTCTAAGGGCATTTGTCTCTGTGGTTGGAGTTCTCCCTTCCTCGTAATAAGTGTCGCGTGACCAGGCCTGGTGATTTACTCAATGGCGCCATGTTGTCATTATCTGGCTACTTTCCAGGCTGGCTGAATGCATGTTTTAACTTTGACGGGATCTTCCTATGGTCATTGTGCCTTCTTGTCCTAACTGCATTTTAAGCAAGAATTTTTATAAGATACCGATATATATATATGCTAAAGACATATCTGGAGAAGAAAACATCATGGTATTGCTGTGTACATGTGGAACGGTTGTATTTTGATGCCGATGGGTTCATGCGCAAGACGAATTTCGTCAGTTTGAATCATGGTCCCAATAGAATTCCAATTAAATTGCGGAACATGTGAACGAACTCTGGAGAGAATCATTCGTGTCTCTATCTTTGACTACCAGTTAATGATGGAGATATTCGACCTTTGTACACAGGATTGAATGAAATATATTTGACTTGTATTACGTTCCAGGAGCCTCTGTGTGATACAGTTCTCCAGGAGCATGACCTGCCTCCAATAAACCATTCACCAAACAAGGTATGAGATAACACCGCTATACTTCGGTGTGGCGAACATTATCAGTTACACGTGGTCTTCTGGTCTCCCCTGTGTACCTTGTGTATTAGACACGGAAACTAAATTTACCGATCTTTATTACTGTTTCCATCGAATCCTAACGCACTGCCGCTATCAATTTGTGTCCCTGAACTCGAAACGTACACTGTAAACTTGGTGACATGTTTAACGTCTCAAAATGAAACATGATTTTGTCCCAACTTTTGGGACATGTGAGTACGTATATGTTTCATATTAAAACGGCTTCATGTTTCAAATTGAAACGCGTGTCTTTTTCACATGAGTTAATGATGTCTCAATATGAGACATGTCTTCAATAAGCACGTGTTCGTTTGAAACATGTGACGTTCTGCATGTTGAAACGTGTAGTGTATACATGTCTCAAGCTGAAGCATGTTAGAGTCGAATATATGTTTCAAAATGAAACGTCTAAGCCCAAACATGACTTTGTCCCAACTTTTGAGACATGTCACAAGTGAAACGGATCTGTACATGTCTCAAACTTGGACGTGTTTCAAAACAGTCTACATCCCATTAAGTGTTTCAGGAGACTGTCAGACTGGCATGTGCATGATACCGGTACTGAAATGAAAAGTTCAAAACATTCATCAAGGATCAACATGCATCAAGTTTTATTCTCTTATATTCGTTGGAAGTCAAACTCGGGAACATTTATGAACAAATAATAACCATATACAGAAACACATAAAACAGACTGCTCCTCAGGTTAACTCAAACCTAATAATGATTTCAAACAGATGCATGATTGGTAATCTGAAAATTGTTCATATAACAATAATGTGCTCAATGTTTGATTCATTTATATCACTGATTAACACTTAAAAGTTAAAGATAATTTACTCAACTTGCCATATTGGTCCGTTGACACGGCATTGCCTAATCTGTAATAAAGTATTATCCCATATTGTATCCCAGGTCTAATCCGGCACATTGGAAACATTTCTGAACATGGGTACTATATTACTTAGGCCTACAAAAATGGAATTGCTGAATGATACCTCCTTTGTTGTTTTTCCTGACATGCTACTCGCGATTAACTATTTTCATTCCATTTGGGGTATGGAATACGGATCGCAGATGATTATTAAAATCAGGGCTGGAGGGTCGAGTTGTCTCGAGTTTTGCAACAGTGATCACATTGTAGGATGATGTAGAAACATTGTTGACACTAAACACTGTTCAATATTCCCATACGCGTGAAAAATAATGTCCATTCTGTCTCCGTCTGGTTTATATATGCCACTAAGGCCAAATCCCGTCCAACGATGTAATGACGTAAGCAATCGTATTGACTCTGTTGAAAAAATCTCCTGATGCGCTACACATTCACAATTCAAAATACTGGATATAGCTTTGATCACACGGAGAACACAGTTGTTGTTTCTTTCAGTGCTGCTCGCATTAGTGCCCCATAAGTGTCACTTTTATTCTGGCAACATTGCTATGTATTTTGTTGGTGTGTCGTAATATGACCATATGTTTTGAGCGAATACTGTTAAATTCAAAATGTCGGCCATGTAGGGTTCCAGTGAGGAGTCAAAATTTGGGCTTGGAAAATGTTACCAAAAAATGGAGAAAAAAAATGCATATTTGGAATATAACGTAACTGTGAAGTCTTCATAGCGGCCCTTTTACAAATTTTTTTTCACACTTTTTTAGTTGAGCTTATGTTGTAAGAAGTTTCAGACCTCTATCTCAATGAGCAAAGACATATATGGAAGGAGAGGGGTGGAGTGAAATGGCGACTTGGCAGGCCTCAAATACCCTAGGGTTGGCTGAGTTAAATTGTTATGCAAATAAATCAATTAAAATGCTCAGTCTATTAATCCACAATACACACATATATCTTCCGGTTCGCTAAAGACCAGAAATAAATATCTGGATGCCAGTGGTAATCATATCTTTGTTTGCAAATTGCTACAGCTCTCTGTCGTAATGCATTTCGGAGATACGGTTAGAACTGTGTGAAGACGACTTCAGATAGCACTATCCCTTTTGTACTCCGCTTTTCTTGACACATGTCTTGCAACTCGGTTGTACGTGTTTCAGCGTTGATGTTTCAAACAGCTTTTCGGGCCGTTATAGTGAGACGGCAACGCGAGTGAAACATGTCACAACCCTCAAATAGTTGCATCGTTACGTCTATGAGACATGTTTTTGTGGAAAAATAGGGTGAAACATGTAGCATTATGAAGCATCTAACATGTTACCATCTCAAACTGAAACGTTAAACATGTTTCCTCTTTTTACAGTGCATGGAAGATATTATCAAACAGTTATTTTATTATTCTTCTGAATTCATATTCTAATTGATCGCTGTTGAACGAGACCTTGAAAAGTAGTGTTAATGATCCAGAGATTCTTCCATGTGGGGATCGCTGTTTACATACTTCAATAAACGACTGTTACACCATGGCCATGTTTGACTCAAAGCGACGTGATCTAGCCCAGGTTAGTTTGGCGACACTATACAGCGAAACCTTGCGTTGGAAAATTCCTCATTACGTTGATGGAGTACATCAGCTCCCACAGACATCCACGTTTTGAGGAACTGGACTGAGCGTAATATGGCTAGATGCCTTTTTCTCAGCGTGAATGGCTGTGGTGCCCCACTGACTAATATTACTATATTCTCCCACGGCAACTCACGTAGTTCGCTTGGTTCGGCATTTCGGCGAATTCATATAACGATTCAGATCAACCTGAAACTTCTTTACTTCCCAGAAAGACGGAAAGTTTTAAGGGACAGCAATTCCGAGTTTTGCATTTCTGATTGTATTGGCTGGTTTCTTTTGGTAACCCAGACTTCGGCACACTATAGTTCCATTCAATAAGATTGTTCTTTCATTTTAGTGGAACTGGTGCTACTGAGATTTGCCATTTTGAGAATGTCGCAGTCTTCCAGTAGCAACTTAAGATCGTCTTTATTAATCGTAATTTTGTCTGTGATATTGATACGAAGTGAAGAGGTGTTCGTAAATTGCGATTCGGTATTTGGTACTAGTTACGTTATGTGCTTTCTCAGTAGCAGCGGTTAATAGCGATCATGGCGATGGTAATCCAGAATGCATCATCGGACTGTTTCTCGAGTTTCCTTCGTGAACCAGGTCGAAATCTTTTCATGGCAACATTGATGGTGGACCTGGTTTCTACCCCTGTAAGCTCCCGGAAACCGATTGAGACATTAGTTAATGCTCATTGGTATCATAGCCATACAGTTATAGTTTGTTGAACTGCCCTTGCGAAGATATTTATATGGTTATTGGATGGTCAACATGACCTGCATAAATGTCATAATGAATGACATTAATATGACGGAACCCCATGGCTGATTGAGAACAGCAAAAAAAAACTAAACTTTTTTTTAATTCATGCAAGATAAAAAGGCATAAAACGGGAAAAGTTGTCGAAATTGATTATTTTTAAAAAGAGGTCATAAAGTGTCACTTGTACTGCGTCGGATTCCTGTTGATTCCTGTTGAATGTATGTTGAGCGAAAGTACTTTGAAGCTGTTGCTCAATATTGAATCAGTCAGTCTGAATCTTGGTCCCAATACCATTCCAATTATCTCGTGGATCTTGATTTAATCCGAAGACAATAATTCTCGCCTGTTTGGCGGCTAATCGAAGGTAGTGATACCCGACCCCACAGAATGGATAGAATATATCAGGACATGTTATCGTGTTACGTTCTAGAATCCTCTGAGGGATTGCTACTTCACGATCGTGATTTACCTCTAACAAGACCATTCATTGTACGGGGAACCGGATAAGAATGTTGCATCCAGTGTCATCCCCACGTACTTTCCTTCTCCTTTTTGTGAGTCTCTATTAACTCTGGAAACCATATTTACCCATCTTTATTGCCGTGTAGTGCGGTTTCCGACGAATCCCAAGGCACCCACCATCGCTAACAACATCTCTAACCTCCGAGTGGAGAGAACGGCCTTTGCATTCATGATGACTTTTGTGCCGCTGCGCTAAGTCTGTATTATAGACGATATGATCAACCTCAAGGCAGTTATTTTATTGGTCTTTTCATATTTTCAACAACTCCAGCGATCCCTGTTGACCAAAGTAATATCATGGAATAGCAATGACAAATGCTGCAGGATGAATGGACATAATGAGGGTTTGTGACCATCCCTGCCACGAATCACTTCATAGATGTCTATACTGCAATTTCCATAAAGCGTTTTGCATGTTGAATGAATCGCCTGGTATCCCTGGTAACTCGGAAGTTGGATAACTATAGAGATTTCCGTTTCATTAAAATCGGATTGAAAGTTTTGGGGAATGTGGATACCGACATTTAATATCCAGAAAATAGTTCGTGTAAGTTTTACGGGACAGCAATTCCGAGTTTTGCATTTCTGATTGTATTGCCTGGCATCCTTGGTAACCCATACTTCAGCATGCTATAGTTCCGTTCAGTAAGATCGTTCGTACAGTTTTGGGGAACTGATGTTACTGAGATTTGCCATTTCGGGAATGTCGCAGTCTTGCAGTAGCAACTTAAAGATCCCCTTCGTTAATTGTAATTGTGTCCGTGATACTGATACAATGTAATGAGGTGTTCATACATCGCGATTCAGTATTTGATACGACTTACGTTATTTGCTTTCTGAGTAGCAGCGACCTGAATCTTGATCATGTATATACTAATAAAGACTACATCATGTGACTGTTTCTCCGGATTACTTTGTAAAACAGGCCGAGATCTTTGAATGACAAGATTAATGGTTTGTCTATAGTTTCAAATTCCACTCATGAAAAGCTCTCGGAAACCGATTGAGACACTAGTTAATGTTCAGTAATATCATCGCCATACAGTTGTAGTTTGATGAATTACCCCTGAAGACTTGTATATAGTTATCGCATGGTCAATATGGCTTGCATAAGATGTAATAATAAATGACACTAATTTGACGGAATCCCATTTAGTCTGTGGCCTTTATGTTCACGAGCAGCGATGATGGAAAGGCAACACAATTCCATTCGCAACCCATACAGGTACTTCCAGTGGTCGAGTTTATTTATTTTTAGATACGATATTCCCAGATATTAACCGATCATTCTGGACGATGTGTCCACCCATCACTTAAAAACGTTTCTTGAGACAGTTTCTTGAGTGATTTCCAATAATGAAAAAAAAGCACTGCCACAAAATGCTTGCAAGAGAATAACCATAGAATGTGTGAATGTTTCATATGGTGTTATGCCCAAACCACATGTGGGTAATTGCTCCAAGCCTCATTTTGTAGCATGTGATTTAGCGTAGAATGAAATTTCATGAATGGTTAATTTAACAATTTTGTTAGTTTCGGGTTCTATGTCGGATTCCGACAGTGGAATCAAATTGTTGAGAGTATATGCCTATGTTTTCATTACTATTGCAGACAGGGGACTGGAATATATCTATCAACCTGCCAGCCTACGTCTGATCATTGGGACACAATCAAGAATTGGCAGTCTGAAATACACCATTTATCAGTATTATTTTCGTACACCCGGCCTCACTGTCAATATGGACAAGACACATTTTAGGTAATAACTATAGTCTGGCCATAAACCGCCTCTACGATACCATCTGTGGCATTTTCGAGGCGCTCGGTGTCTTTCTCTGTGATTTGATCAAGGCACTCAAGGCATCTAGCGCAAAGCTGAAAATTGTATTAATGTATCGCGTTTCTCGATATTTCCCCTGTTTAATATTCTGGAAACCTTGCATAACATTGGTTAATTTGGTATCATCCATGTGGATGACCCGCTTTCTATTTTGGGTGAAGCTGATGTAAGATGTGAGTCAATAATTTGTCTTCCTCCCGACAGGTAAGATTTCATTTGCATTAGATACTCGCCTCGTATTTCAACATGTTTCTTAAATCTGACAAGGTTTTTCCAAGCTACCACTCGACCAATCTATCGAGTGGTAGTTTTTACCCCTCGGCCAAAATTGCCATGGGGTATTGTCGTCAGCCAATACATCCCTCCGTATGTCGACGGTTTGTCGTATTCACCATATCTCGAGAATGAAAATGTCTAGGAGCACCAAACTTAATCACACTTTCGTATGGCCACAGAGCAAAAGTCCGTCGAAAAGCAGCGAGATTGACCCATATTTTTCAGGTCACCAGGTCAAAATGTTTCAAGTTTTCACAAATTGTTTGTTACTATCATATGTTTCGACTGATTATGTTTAAGACCACCAAACTTACTTCCACACATAAAAGTGGCCATAGAGTAGAAGCATTTCGAAAGTCAGCGATTGACCTAATTTTTCTGGGACCCTGGTCAAAGTTCGGCCATTTGTCAACCACCATAAGTCCTAGGTTTACTGACCTCATACTGGTGATACATCTTGTCATGTGTATCATTGAGTATTCTCGTCATTTCTCGTTACCACCAATCTCAAGAATGAGAATGCCTAGATGCAACAAACTTACACAACTTGCACCACACATGCATGTGTACACAAAACAGAGAAGAATATGTATAATCAGTGAGATTAACCCATTTTATGCGTCACCGGATCAAACTATAAATTTGCCACCATTTAATTAACTGAAAAATGACAATTCCTGAGAGCAATTAAAAAAATGTCTATCAAAAAGTTACCTATTTTGGGAGGATCACTGAGTCAAAGTTATTACTTTTGTCACCAGTTGCTCTTTAGCTACCATAACTCAAAGATGATAAGACAGGCTGAACAAATGTGGTGTTTATGCCACAGCCAAAATCGGCATTGGAGTATAAGCATGTGCGCAATATACGTACAACCAATGCGTCCATTTCTGTTTGTCATTACCAACTTCAAGATGAAGAATGAGTATAAGAGCTACAAACTACACGGAACAGAAGCCCATCAGAAAAAAATGTCTAATTGGCTTTTATTTTCTGGGGCACTAGGTTAAACTGTCAGTTCGTTACCAATTGTGTGTTGCCGTAATCTGCCTGTTCGACAACCAGGGACCTATTTAAGTATCAGGGCCAAGGGGATGTTCCTATCAGTATAGCCTGATTCTCACTGCAAACAAGTTTTTATCGGTCGTCAATATTGATAAGGACATGAGTTCCTGGCGCCAATAACGTTGCCTGATGTAGAAGAGTGAGACGTCAGTTTTTAGAGAAACTTTGCTCTTGGGAATCCGCTCAGCGTTCTCATTATACGCTAAACATTACAGCCACAAGTCATAAAAGTTGGCAGTAATAGACAGCAAGCTCGTTGATTCAGTTTCTCTGAATCTAAAATGGACAACTTTGTCCCTCGTCTATCATCTGATTTCTACATATTAGCTTCTCTGTGATAGGAGTTCTCTCCCATTCGTAGTAAATCTCGCGGGACCAGACGTCTTGTAGTATTGTGCTTTGCTGGACATAACAGAAACCGCGCGTGTTGGCATTATTTCTAGTAAACACTTGGAATAAACTGATATATTTAACGAAAAAAAGCATTTCAGGAATGAAAAAACCATATCCCTAATAGTTTATTTCATGTCCAGTATCTGTAATTACATGACCTTCTTTGTGTCACTTCCTCTCGTCATTCAAGCAATATCTGTTGGAGCATATTGTACAGCAATTATTGAGTCCTATAATACAAGTGTAAACGAATCTGATGTAGGTAATGATATAGAAATGATGATTTGGGATGGATTTTAGTCAGTATAATAAGTATAACATATATATTGTCATGTTATAGGATCAACTGCGTTGACAGTAGAGGAGCCAGTGTACAAAAACACATCGTATTATGTATATCGAAGAAATGATTATACGGATGCGATACGCAATACAATTTCGTTTGCATTGGACGAAGAAAGATTCCCTATTCCGCTCCTAGTGACTACAACTGAGGAATGTTCGATGTAGTTCTAAAAGTTTCCCGCGTCGTCTGCTCTGTGAAATTTCACGTCTGTCATATTTACTTACAAAATCCTGCCATGTTTATAAGCTGTGTGTGTGGCATGTGTTGTTATCTGTACACGATGGGAGACATGATGCCTGATGGCATGGTACTTACAGTTTCGGAAATGAAGGAAACATTTTTTCTGTATCAAATAGCGATGTTAATTCTACATAGAAAGTAAGCCAAGTGTCTATGGTTTATTCCGCTCAATTAAGCCGGACATACTGGTTTCTTGCTTATACAAACAGCGGATGAGTTACATCTATAGAGCTGCCTATACGAGACTTTCCTTTCTGATGATACTTTGGCCATTATCCACATGGGGAATTCAAATTCTTGGAGAGAGGTCATTTTCTCCGAAACTTGCACGCTCTCACATTCGTCTTCTAAATATGTGACCTTTTACGGCGAATTAAGCAGATCGTTTATAATATTCCTTTATATGGTATTCCAGACATTTGATTGGCTAAATGAGAAACTGGATTATCGCGTGATCGATGAACTTGCCAAATTGTATGGCCTACTTTGGGCGTACAACTCGACTTACTTGCGTAACACAGATTCTGCTCGAATATTCAAGATCGGGTGACCACTTGATCATGGAGGGTAATTTGAGATGACAAAGCCTAAAGCCTGCATGATACACACGACACAGTTTTTATTAAGTAGTTTACAATGTGCGACGTAAACTGGTCCGTGTGTATCGCGAAGTACGGACAAATTTCATCTGACCAAAAAGAAATAACATGGAACTCCTATCACAGTCAAAAATAATTGTTCGTTGTACTCGTCCTCATAGAAAATAACTCAGGGCGTCTAAGGACAGAGCTGCGCTAGCGCATTGCAGAGTCAATCTGTCCATCACATTACAAAGTCAATCTCTCTTCTGCACCGCGTGTACTGTGTAAATTGTGGGGGTGATAGCGTCGTATTGATACTGCTAAGACGGACCACAACTTCGGGAGAGCCTTTCAAATACGAAATTTGCGGATTAGCACAAACACGAAAAGCAGACCAATTACCGCGATTTATTTTTCGGAATACTCCAGATTTTCATTGCAACACGCCATATGAAAAGTAATTCCCAGTTGCGAAAGGCAGCGATATCATTCTATACTCGACTATAAACTGGCATGATCGAGTGCTGCTAGCAAATAAAACGTGTTCCTCGGACACACGATCTTGGAAATTAGGCCACACGGCAAAATGGTGCGAGAATTTTGGGAAGAAAGTTCTGAAGAAAGGTGAGGAAGAGGAAAACATATATGAGGCGGAAACAGAGGTGGATAGTCATACTGTGGAAAGTAGTGATATGGACTGTGATAGTGTGGAGAGTGAAGAGAGAGTGGTGATGACGGAGGAGAAATTGGTTGAAGCTGGGGTGAAGGAGGTGGTGGAGAACGTGGTGGAATGGTGTATGGACGGGGTGACGGATTACATGGTGAAGGAAGGGAAGGAGGGAATGGCGGTAATTAAGTGTGAGGAGAGAGTAGTGGACGGATTGATATGTGAGGCGGAGGAGGCTGTGAGAAAGTCCAAAGTCAAGATACCTGGTCAGAAATATACAGATGACGAAGTTACTGATATCTTGAACTCACTCACACCGGAAAAATTTGTACAGAAATCTCCGGAAAAATCATTCAACCGATATGAGATGGAAATTGCCGAGAGAAAGAAGAAACGTGACGGACTTAGAGACAAAAGTGTTCGATCAAAAAAAAGTTGAGAATTGGATGTGAAAAGTAAAGGTGAAAAACAAAAAAAAAAGTAAAAAATTTCAAGATCTGGCGCGCATAATTCTGATGAATTGAAAGCGCCATCCAAATTAAACAAGGAGAAGGAGGAGCACGATCTCAGAAACAGGACAACCGGAGTAGAAAATTGTGGTCATACGGACACACGAAAACTGGGCAACGAAATATTGGTAGTGTGTACCATGCTGGTGTTACATGTATGTTGATTTCGACGAGTGGTGACGTGCCAATGATGACAGGGGCTCTTGACAAAGACTCATTCTACCATTCCATTTTTCTTTGCAATCTGCGATCCGTAAATACATAAAAATGAATTGCCGTGATACGACTGAAGGTCATATTTTGTAAAGATCAATAAAGTACAAAACTTGGCACATCCACAACCATATCAGTCTATTGCTCTGGGCCCTGCGATGCTCTCTCTCCCCCCAAAGGGCAGGAAGGGAAGTATCAGTATTGGATGAATAGTTAGCCTCCGATTAGCTTCGCCATTTTCATGACCGGGTATCTCCCGGGCAAGGGAGGTGAAACTTGCCACAGTGTATCGCGGGTTCAGCGCTATCAGGATATGTAACAAAATCCAATTTGGTGTCTCTGATGACGTCACAGTGAAGCAATATTCTAAACATGAGATTGATCTAATCAAAACCCCTCGGCTTTCCCCAAGTGGTTGAGACCCATGTGTAGTGTGAATTGGGGAAGAGATAGTTCTATGTGGGATGATTAAGATATACCGGTAGTTGGTTACACTCAGGCATATAGGACAGAAATAGAAAAATTATATATCTGTAAAGGGGCATAACTTTGTAAAATATGGGTCGAGGGGTGTCACTTTCGACAGGCGTCTGACTTAGCACTCTGTAAAATAAGAATCGAGACAAATAAGCTGTACCGAACACGGATCTGCAGATATAACTTGTACATTCAGCTACAGATAACAAAATCGGAGATTATTACATCCGAAAGGGACATAACTCCATAAGCAAAGGCGAGTAATCCTTTGTTGGCTAAAGGCGAGTAATCCTTTGTTGGCTAGTAGAATACAACAATAAGTTTCCAAAGTATAGTAGCTATACCGAACACAGTTCTGCAGATATAGTTGGTTACATTCAGGCATATAGGACAGAAATAGAAATTAATATATCAGTAAAGGGGCATAACTCTGTAAAGTATGGGCAGAGGGGCGCCATTTTCGATAGTCGTCTGACTTAGCACTACTGTAAAATAAGAACCGAGACGAATAAGCTGTACCGAACACGGATCTGCAGATATAACTTGTACATTCAACTACAGATAGCAAAATCGGAGATTATTACATCCGAAAGGGGCATAACTCCATAAGCCGAGGCGAGTAATCCTTTGTTGGCTTGTAGATTACAACAATATAAACAAGTTTCCAAAATATAGTAGCTATACTGAACACAGTTCTGCAGATATAGTTGGTTACATTCAGGCATATAGGACAGAAATAGAAATTAAAAACTCTGTAAAGGGGCAGAACTCTGTGAAATATGGGCCGAGGGAAGCCATTTTCGATAGGCGTCTGACTTAGCACTATATAAATAAGTGTTGAAAATTTGGTGGTTGTGTCTCAAGCGGTTTTGCCTAAAATGCGGTAACGGACGTACGGACGGACGTACATGGCGACGACAATACCCCGAGGCCAAAATGGCCGAGGGGTAAAAAGACTATATTCATGAACTAATCTATCTGCTAACATTCTGCAGTGCGCATGCTCACATTTGTCGCTTTTCTACTTCAGAACGACGCGTTTTATACAAGCTCAAACTCAATTGATATTAGTGGATTCTCACTGAACTTTTCCCTGATGCATTATACAAGGAAGAAACTTTCAGAGCTGACATTTATGTCGTTATTACGTTTCCTATTAGGATCGACTTATGCATGTTGCATAAACCTCGGAGAAAAGCATCATCGGTAAATTCAGTGAATGGTATCAGAATGTAACTGTGCAGTTGTGCTTTTGTCGCATTTCTTTAAAATGTGTGTCCTTTTCTACGTGAGAGTGTCCAATACTATTTTACTGTAAATCAGATATTTATTCACTAATTTACCAGGCAGTTCCAGAGAAGAAAATAGCACAAATGTAAAATTTGACCAAAAATCGTCTACAAAATGGTTTATTTTTAGAATATACCGTCAATGTGATGTGATCGTAACCAACATCTTGGATTTTGTGACATTTTCTTGTAGCTCTGGAACCAGAGATACTGTGTGACAAGTTTCAACTTCCTAGACTTCGGGATAATGAGAACAACGAAGCTACTGCGAAGCTAACTAATAATTTCCCGCAGATGCCCTTTTGGGGTCAGAGGGTCTCACGCGGCCCAGAGCAAGAGGCATCCCTTCTGATATTGCTCTGTATGCTTGGATGTGCAAGGTTTGGTGATTTGGTCTAGCCGGTCACGATTTGTTTGTGCTGAGCCACCCCATTGATGCTCGATCAAAAAGTGATACCTGGGCTATTTCGGTTTATCTTGTAACAAAAGATTTACCACAGTAGATAAAGAACTTTGGTTATTTCAAACAACCAATATTGGATTCGGTTCGAGGTGTCGAATTGATCAACCATAACTCCAATTTGTGGAGATGACAATCGCAATCTTTTCGAGACTGATATTTCACTATGTAAGGATTTTTTGTTATATAAACGTCAGATGTCCTTTGCTGAAAGAACTCGTTAAAATGTGCTTTTGATTACTTACTTCAACATTATCTTTGTCTAGTCTAGTGTAACTCTTGCCGCATGAGGAATTGGATTGGGGGAGATTCACATAATCACATACACAGTGTCATTTGCATGAATATACCGTAACCCTCGTAAAGTCTCTGAAGCCGACCGTAAGGTCCGGTTCATACTTACTAGCGAAAACACTAACTCAACGGAATTATTGAATTTGTTCATTAATGAACAAGGGTTTGATTCTGATATTGGATTCGGTTCGAGGTGTCGAATTGATCAACCATAACTCCAATTTGTGGAGATGACAATCGCAATCTTTTCGAGACTGATATTTCACTATGTAAGGATTTTTTGTTATATAAACGTCAGATGTCCTTTGCTGAAAGAACTCGTTAAAATGTGCTTTTGAGTGGGTGAGTGAGTGAGTGAGTAGGATTTAACGTCGTTTTCAACCTTGTTTCAGTCATATCACGACGGTGCCTACATGTGCCAGAACACGAGAGTGTCCACAGTTCCTATTATTCTGGACACTGATCAAATGTGCTTTTGATTACTTACTTCAACATTATCTTTGTCTAGTCTAGTGTAACTCTTGCCGCATGAGGAATTGGATTGGGGGAGATTCACATAATCACATACACAGTGTCATTTGCATGAATATACCGTAACCCTCGTAAAGTCTCTGAAGCCGACCGTAAGGTCCGGTTCATACTTACTAGCGAAAACACTAACTCAACGGAATTATTGAATTTGTTCATTAATGAACAAGGGTTTGATTCTGATAAATGCACGATTCATATTCAAAAATTTGTGTTGTCCGAGCTGTCATCCTGGTGTGGAACGTGATATCTGACTTGTTATCACAATTGTTTTTGACGGAACAGTTTCCTTCCGCTTTTCGTTGCCAGTGCGGCAGTATCGGAACTCCGTCATCTAAGACAACTTTAAATCAAAAGGTTGAAGAGACTGTGCTGCTGACAGTTCAGAATCCCCTCATATCTCCTGGTGGGAAATTACAAGTCATGTACTGTAACTTTGACCATCCGTTACGTTTAGTAAAGACCGGTTCATAGTCACTTGCCACACACAAGAAGCGCGAAGCGGATTCCGAGTAGCTTCAATTGTTCTGTCTCACGTTCATTCTCCGCCTGCAATGCGTCCAGTTGAAGCGAATAAGCAACGCAGTGGTAGAGTGATTGGGAAAGGGTGTGCACTCTTACGTTGCTCACGACGCTGGCGTTCGTTGCATTTGGAATAACGGTACTATGTATGTGCTGCACTGCCGATGTTACCACAAACGCAAAGCAATGACATGTTTTGATTAACACGGAAATTAAATGGATTTGGCAAGGGCATCCCATTTCCCGCAGAATATTTCCATTTTCGAGTCGCTGATGGTATCGATGAATGGATGCCGGGCGCGAGTTCTGCAGCTGGGTGGCAGCTTGGACGACTGGATATTCCGTTGTGTTTATATATAGTGTGTCCGTTGTAGCAAGTGAACTGGGTTTATTACCTGATCAGGTTCGGGGGAAGGGGGGAGAGGCGCAGACGGCTTGCTAGTCTTATTCTACGTCCGATGGATGTGTGAACATTAATCATATATTCGACGAACAGTTAAGCCGTCCATATCCGATGATAGGGTTGTAATGTGTTGTAGTTTACGGAGTTGTACCCCCTTGATTTATTGCATTTGTGCGACTGCCCGACCATTTACAGCCGTGCCAAACAATAATAACGTAATACAGGTTTTCCGGAAGGTGTTTTTCGGTGTTTGTACAATATAATCTATACCAAGTGGCAATTCATCTCAAACTGAACACGGATATCACATTACTGTTTACTCGCCTTGGGGAGTAATTTATCTTTAAACGTCAGCTGCAGCATAACTTCGCGCTGCGTGAAATTGATATCCTAATAAAGTGTTCAGTATACGAACCTGATGGGATCTGAATAATGTCAGTGATGTAAATATGTTATTTGTATACATCGTGAGGTTGAAAGATATTTAAAATGTGTTAGAAATGGAATCTCCGGGGTATATGAATACGAATGGCCAACTGACCAAAAATAATCTGCATACATGTATCGGACATAATTCAATATGCTAGATTTCATTCACAGTTTATGGACATGACTACTGATATAAATATAGTTTATCACATATCAAATTATATCTCATGACATATCAATTACTTCAGTAAAGAAAGGATTACACGGCGAATGTACCGGTACCAATGTTTGGATTAACAACTTCCGAAAATAGGCCATGTTTGTGCTGTGTATATAGTTGCGTTCAGACAGTAGAGACCTTCATCAATTTGGTAGATAATTCTCCCGATTCATTGTTCTCATTTTCTCGAAGTCTGTAAATATTTCATTCCACATGGAAAGACCCATTATTTGCTCTAAAAATGTCATCACTATGATAGTTGTAGTATCAAATTTAAGATGTAGATATCCATTTTCCCTCAATGTTAGAAAGGAACAATTACGGGGACGGCTGAATTGATGATGTTAATAAATTCCGAAAGGGTATATTATAAATATCAGCGCCACTCTTTGGTTGAAGCCAAGCTTGGTCTGGTTGGAATTCGGTTCGATAGTCTGAGCCGCATGGCGCCGGCTTCGCAAGCGGCAGGTTTCAGTTTCGATCCCGAGACGAGTCATACCAAAGACTACAAAATTGGAACTTGTATCTACCTCGCCTGGCGCTCAGCAGTAAGAGGATAGATAAAGGACCGGTTGGTCCGGTAGGTCGCGGTATGACTGAATCATTGTTGAAATCGACGTTATAATCCTATTCACTCACTGAACAGCCTGAAATAATCAGATTGGAAATCCAATATGCGGCTTTCTCTTTTGAAATTGGGCACTGTCCGCCTTAGTTCGGCTGTCGCACGCCGACCTGATGTTGTCACAGCGTCTGTCTCATCGGCTTATTTTGTTATATGCCCACCAAAAAGAAGGACGTATTATGTGATGGCGATCCCGACCGGCCGTTCGTATCCGATCCATATCTGTGGCAGGTATATATCTGCAGTTGCAATCTTTGGGAGTGAATACACTAGGGCCCACTGTGAACCAATAAATCGGAAAATGACCGAAAATTGCAATTGTTTTGAGTTCGTACATTACGAGTAGAAGATGTGTCGCGTACCAAATTTTGGCCAAGACCAAAGGTCAATGTCACGGTGACCGAACATATCAGGACGTCATTGAAAAAAATTCCGAGGGTGGATACAAGGGAGATAAAGTGATAAGTACCAAAGTAAAGGTGAGAGGATGAAAGGCCAAGGTCAGTCAGCACAAACAGCAGAAAATAGTTGATTCGGTGTCACCGTGGGGGATAACTCCAATCCATGCCCGTGGAATGTGACCAGCTTGCATGTATACCACCAAGTCATGGCAAACTTACTCATTTTTGAGATTTCTAAATTGGCCTTCGGACATACCATGACACAAAGGGGGAAGAATCCTCCCTGGTGATTGCGAGGTCAAGAGTTCAAGGCCAACTGAATTCCCAAACACAGAAATCATGTATCTTGAAAAAATTAGAATATGTTTGTTGTGCAGGCGAAAAATAATGCCAATGTTGGTTTTCTTACATGTAGCTTGCCAACAAATCGATCAGTTTTCTTGATCCTTTTCTTGAATTTCGGTCACTGAAACTCAATAAATGGGATAGGGGATGCTCTTTATCAGATAGGGGGAAAACATGATTCAGATGCAATATCATTGCTTTCAGTTTAAACTGTGGTTCCACTACCTTGAAATTTGGAGGACGTCTTGCTTCCCAAACTATATGCGTGCTCTATTGTTGTGGTGTTTTTGTAGGCTTTTTCTTTTTCGGACGTTAATGAGCAACCAGGTAATGTTCTCCGTACTATTTCAGTTCCATTGTATTTCCCTTGCACGATGTAAGTAATATAATATGAATTTTGATTTTGGTAATATTTTGCTCAACATCAAAACAGTTCTGAAGACATTTAGCATCGATGTTTGTGAAAAAGTTGATAAATTCTATATTAACCCTATTGAAGATAAAAAATAAAGTCCTTTGACACTTAGTTGGATAAATCTGGTATTATTTAAATTATTTCTAAAATATGTAATCATTAAAATATATACAGTGGAAAACAGCATTTTGGAAGACATTTTCATAAATTTAGTTTAATTTAAATTTAATAAACAGTTTACATTCGTATGAAATAGCAACTGATGTATATTCGGCTTTCTTGTCCGATTCACTATGTTAAACTGCTCTCTCCGCCAGTCAAGAGGGACACAGAGCCAGAAGGTGTGCTCAGCCAGACACCAATCTTTCCTTTATATATATCTTGTCATATTTTTTCTTGCTTTGCTTGTAAATCATTCAAATGTACGATGGTGGACAGGGCATATGAAATAGGAGCTATTTCGATTGCATGATTTATCGGCTTCAACACGCGAATTTCTATTTAAAACGTTACTGTACCTTTTCTATGGGGGTAGATAATCTAACTCTCTTAAGCGAGAAGATAATGTAACATTTTGGTGTAGGGAGTCTGCGGAAGAGCCAAAATGCTAGTTGCTTACCACATGTATGTTAGTCCCTGTTTATTCTTGACCAGACATAATTATTTTCCAATTTAAGCTAAAGAATTCGGACAAGTATACATGATCCATTTTCTCCGAAATCTATTTCTGATGTGCCATCATTTTAATATTGATAACGGTTGTAAGTCATACCGTTGTGTGCGTTATGGAATATACCACGTTTCTTCGTTCAATCAAGTACATGGACTGAGCGTAAAATCAGAAGGATGACCTCGTTGTAATTTTGGAGAGAAAGACGCGTATACTCAAGGAAACAAGGTTGTAGCGCCTTCTATATATGTTCATAATCTGAGTTTGGCCTGAACTCTATTTTAGGTTGTTAGAACGGCTGAATGGTGCTCGAACAGGTGCGAGTAAATCTACTTATGCTAGGTTATAATTCAAAATTTGACGAGCCTTTGGAAATATTTTCGGATAAGGGGAATAAATCCCATAATTAAAATGAGATACAGGGTTTGTTCTATACCGGATATTCAATGGGGGTATACAGTTTGTGTTGTATACCGGGTAATGGTCCTAATATTATTCATTCACAGGCTGAATAACCGCGCGAGTGGTTGGTGGGTGTCCGGTGTATTTACTGATGCATTGTAATTCTCTGAGTGTCGCCGGTTCGATTTCCATCAGGGGATCTCCTTTACAGTGAAATATTCAATATCAATTTTATAAATTGCCATATCCGAAGTGTTGAATTGATGCGGTTATATCAATTATTCGTTTCCTGGAAGTAAATGTTTCAGAGACAGGAATGTAGCCATAGTAGCAAACTTTGGAATCTGGCCGCACATGCTTTGAATCAAGTGTACATATTCCGTTCCTCTACTACAGTTCTCAGCAACACTGACAAATTGAATCTAAAACTCTTGTGTTTATGCCAATACACGATCACTTAATACTTGGGCGAGGAATTTACATTCCGAGTTTACGAACGCATTCCTATTGTGGTTCATCGAGGGCGATTAATCTTTGCTTTGGCCGATATAGGTGCAAAGCCTATAATGGATTGGTCATTCTCTTCACGCTTCTATTCTGATGACTTGTAAGTGACCTATGCTCCAGTGTTTCCACTCATTGGGGGGATTGCCACGGTGAATGTATATCGACTGGTTATATATAGAGATTGGCTGATTAACAAAAATACCCGCTCTTACCATTTATCAAATGTACGGGTGTTCTGATCTCCGATCAGCTTGCATTACCGAAAGCTAAAGCGGTTGGTAAAATCCTAATTCTCAGAACCAGGCACCATTAGATTAGATACCATGCATGTAATACCAGATTGCAACTTCATTGAACACCCCAGAATGTGATCAAATGTTCACACCGTATATGTAATAAATGCATGTGGAAGCTGTGCTAAACTTCCCACTTTTTGTAACTACAAAAACACTCGAGCCAACAAGCCCATTTTTATGTCAAATTCAATGTATTGGAGTAAGAACGGGCAATGGGTCTATACAACTACATGTACTGTTCAAATTAAAGAAAAGTATAGCATCTTCGCTTGTTTCGTGCAAACACATACGCTATGCTTACACTATACAAATTAACGAACTGTACAAGATATGGCTGTCATTCCCCGAGCTGCCGATGTCCAAGTTTGACTACTGTAGACCATATATACTATGATGCTGTGACAACCATTGTCGCGAAGACTGTATTGCAAAAATGCCTGTATATGTCGTATACTTCTTTCGCAATATGGGATCTGCTGGCGCTTGAAGCGGTGTCAGTAACATTCTTTGGAACTATAATTTTGGTAAATCCCCTATTGCTTTGCGCGAAATTGGCCAGTGAGCTCGAGGTCAGGTGGGCGAAGCTCCGCCATTGACCCAAGCTAACTCTTTATGACAAAAGAGATGATTACAATTTCGACATCGTAAACTATCCCTTTCTGGACAGTAATATTCCAGTGGGACCTGCATATGGCGTATAGATATCTCGCCTAGTAGCATTTGCTAGATCCTGTGTTAAATGTGACGATTTTAATCAACGTCACAAAACATTGTTGCAGAAACTTATAAACAAATTGACACAAATAGGCATATAGCCACGTAATTTCCCAACTACTGACTCAACTGACAAAATCACTCCCCATTGAGAGATCACATAAACTCGTCCATTGATATTGTCACGATGCCAACCGAGACGGGAGCATCGTCCCAACATCGGTGGACGATTTTTTTTTCAAAAAAGGGGAGAGAGGTTGTCAAAGTTTAAATAAGTTTATAAATTTTAGGGCGCGGGCTTCGCCCTTGCCCTCAAATATAAACTTTCCCACACTAACCGTGCGTAAAATAACGATTTAGCACCCCTATGAAAACATAATTCTTAATTTTGTTATCTTGGCATTGTACTGATAAAATATAAAAAATTATAGTGCAAGAAATTTGGTCGACTTCCATACGGGATTCGAACCAGCGACCACCAGAGTAAGGCACTCAACCGCCAGCATTTGGCCGAGGGGTTTGGATCGCCGACATATAGTGCTGGTTGTTGGGTGCTTATGGTGGTTTTTGGTTTGAATGCCGCATGGGACTCGACCAAAATTTCAGCAATAGATTCTGTGCTATACTAAGATATTGCAATTCCAAAATAACAAAAAAGACTGTTGAACATATATGATATATACACGAGCATCCCATAGTGTAAACATTAACATGCACAACTTCGAAACGCAACCAAGATGCATTTCAACATTTGTATTCCTCACACATTTCGATCGTAAATCTTGCGTATCAGTGTCTTTATTTTATTATATATTTTTGGAATAATATATAATTCTAATATGTAAGGAATTTTGGTTAGGCGACTCAATATATAATACCTTTACTTGAGTCCAGATTATGAACAAATGACATTTGCAAATGTACTTGACATATATTGTTAATTCGTGTATTTCGTGTAAATTGCCATTCCGTTTATACCGTCCAATATATTTGTATGTGGTGTTTGATATATGTCAATACTATACACCTGAAGCTTAAGTTAGGGGATTCTGGATCAATTGTCAATCTACTTCTGCCTTTCAATCTGCGTATTCTTTATCAAATTATGGATACTATGTGTCGATAATAACTAGGGTGTTGTCCTGTTCGTGATATTTCTAACTATTCATGCCCATCACGACATAAGCTGTGAGGAATAATTCTGGCCCGTGTCACATCTATGTGGAATAATACCTCTTGAATCGTTCTTCGATTTACCTTATGAAGAATACCGTACACAATGTGTGGTAGTCCACAGTCAGCACGGTATCGACCCTTTTTTCTAATTTAGGACAAGCTGTTATATTGATTAACTTGCGTGATAACACTCATTTGGCTTCTTGACATGCACAGTTATTTTCAATTATTCTAAACAGTGTTTGCGGTCAAAACAGGTCTTTTCCAAGTTTCACTTTGTGATATGATCCGCGACACACAAGCAGAGCTGGGCATGTACAACAATGATTACAATACATGTATATCTCGGAAATGAGAACTTTAGAATATCATCTCCACTCCACATATATATGCCTACCCGTTCAATCTCGGAATATGAATACTGGTAGACTTTGGGAGCCTGGACAAAGTAAAGCAACCCTTGTATAGTTGACCTCGTTACGAGTGCCGGCCACAAGGATGGTGAATCTAACCAACCAACAAGGCAGCACGCTTGCTAGGGTGCTGAAGTAAAGTAGGTCACCAGAGTAAATTCAGTCTCATGGCGATAGATTTTGGACAACTTATGAGTTTATGCTCAATTATAATACCATAAACAAAACAAACGCGTTCAATATTTTTGTGAAAGCCATTCAGTCATAGACATAACATTTGGTGACAATTTTGTTTTTCTGTTTACTAGAACTAATTATATGAACTGAAATGGGTCGGTTTGCGACAATTTAGACTTAAAATATAGTCGCTAATAACTTCAAACATTTCTTGTTGTAAATCATTGAAATAGTTGTTTTGGACTGCTAAAATGGATTTGTATATAAACTTCATGTATGTATATTTTGGGTCTTCTAAATGTATTATATATTTCCTGGAAAACAAACATTTTTTTTTGTGATTTTGTTATGAACTAGATCTCAATTCTGGAAACTAAAATGTTCAAATAGATATTCCAGTAACACAAATGAGTCCATTAAAGTGTTCTGTAAACAGTGATATTTTAAATTCTCTTTTTCTCAGAAATACTATTGCGCACGATAGAGTACATCTATATAATATGGAAAGTCCAATGTTAAAAATTCTTTTCTTGAAACATACATTTTGTTAACCGGACTACATAAAGGTTCTCATTGTATTCTTCAAAGATCTCGTTGAAGATATCGATTTCTAAAATTGATATGTGGTGTACCAAAAAATGTCTATAACCGCTACATGTAAGGGGCCTTGTGTTTCTAAGTCTCCAAAATACAAGGGGCCAGCCAATTGCCTGTGTGACACATGACTAAAACTTAACTAGCCCTTATTTGGCACGCCTTCGTGTAATTCCATAATTTTGCCATAGTATTTTGATCTGTTGTAAGAAATAGGACCTCATTGGTCATCGAGTTACGAGAGGCCCGAACACTACAATTTCTGCTAAAGGCGTGCACAATTGAGGCTTACGACGAGTTCGTCAGAACAATCGTCCGCAGAACATACTAATTACTCCTCAGCCCTACGGGCTCAGGAGTATTGTTGTGGCCCTAGCAGTGTGTCTGTCCGTCTGTCCGAGCCGTATCTTGAAAACTATTGCGAGGAAGTTCTTGAAACTTACAGGTTATGATCCTTTTATTTTTTACTTGTGCCTTTGAAACTTTCAGGTCTAACCGGTCATTAATTATTTTTTTACATTTTTTTTTATTTTTCTACCATTTTTCAGTCTTCTAAAAAGGGATCTCCAAGTATGCATACATTAGGCCTACTTTCATACTGATTTACATACACTTACTGGCATGTAGCCAATAAAGAGCTCCATAGTAAAGTTGTATTTCAGCCATTGGTTCAGTGTAGTGAATGACTGGTCATTGGTTTGGTCTAGAAGTCTATATTCCTCTGCATATTCAGTAGTACGGTATTGCCTGACTCGGCTAATTGTCGTATCCCTACGCTGTTGAGAAAAAATAGTCCGACATTAAAACTGTGAAAATCGACTTGTTAGTTCGTCTAAAAGTTATCAAAATGGATTTGAACAATAATAAACGCCTATTTTATCGGAAAAGGGCAACTTGTACTTTGCCTTGTAACAGAATTGTAGGAACCTGTGAGATTGTCAAAAACGAAAGTAGTCAAAAACGAAAGTAGTGCCCATGTGTCTGTGCTTCCTGCTAACACATCCGATGATGGAATTCAGTTTTCAGTTGTAAAATGAACTGTGGTCGTCGGCCAGTACAACGGGTGTCTCGCATAACAAGTCCTCTAAAATATACATCATGGAAGAATGGAAGATAGCGAAAGGTATGGCAAACCCAATAAATCAACGCAAGTTCATTGTTGTTGTTGTTGTTGTTGCACTGACGCTAATGCATTGCCAACGGAGTTCGTCAGGGGAGTTTATATCTCGCATTATGATGGGATGTGATTTTCGGCTATCGGAGCCAGTTTTTCTTAGAGAAGTGAAATTCTCCACAGTATCTATATGTAATTTGTGCATTTTTATTCTGAAATTTTAAGGAAATCTGTTCAGGATCAAACAAAATCTCCGATACCTCACGTGGGTTTTTTTTTTCAAAGCACAAATTGGGCTTGCAATGTTGTAGCAATGTGACTAGGCACTATGAAAATAACATGTAAGGTATTGGAGGTTTGTTTTCATTCTGAATTTATCTCCTTTGAATTTCAGAATAAGAAAACACCGGTGTCCGAAATTCCGTAAGATTTTCTTGTCCGGACAATAACTCGTGAACGATTTAACCGATCAACTTGAAACTTGGGGGTGTGCCTTGACATTGGCGAGAGGACGGTTGGGATTGTTTTTCGCCAAAGTGCATAATCCATTATGGCCGCCGTCAGCCATTTTGGATTATAAGCAGTTGGATCTTACATTTTCTTGTCCGGACAATAACTCGTGAAAGATTTAACTGATCAACTTCAAACTTGGAGTGTGCCTTGACATTGGTGAGAGGACGGTTGGGATTATTTTCAGCAATGTGCGTAATCTAATATGGCCGCCATCAGCCATATTGGATTATAAGCAGTTGGATCGTAGATTTTCTTGTCCGGACAATAACTCGTGAAAGATTTAACTGATCAACTTCAAACTTGGAGTGTGCCTTGACATTGGTGAGAGGACGATTGGGATTGTTTTCAGCAATGTGCGTAATCTAATATGGCCGCCGTCAGCCATATTGGATTATAAGCATTTGGATCCTTTCCGGACAATAATTCGAGAGCGATTCAACCGATTTACTTCATATGTGGGGAGTGCCTTGACATTGTTGAGAGGAGGATTAGGATTGTTTTTCAAGGACGTACTTAATCCAATATGGTCACCATCAGCCATACTGGATTTCATTGGATTTTCAACAGTTTGATCTTGTCCGGACAATAACTGGAGTACGATTCAACTGATATACTTCAAACTTGGGGAGTGC
>JAVTVY010007838.1:0-42752 GCA_036873755.1 Hanleya hanleyi
GTCAGTTATCTTCAGTACACGTCTGGACCTTCGCCAGATGTATACATAGTATTAATTTTTAAAGCCTAGGTATATTTCTTCATGTTAGACCATACTAAACAGTATATCACATTGAGAAAATAGATCACGGTCAGTCAACTGTTATAGGGATCTAATTAATTACCAGTTGCATAAGTAATATGAATTCGGAGACCCTAGCTTCAATCCTTCAAAAAATATAGCAAATACTATAATTTGACCATGATAAAATAGGTCAAGGTCAGTCATCTTCAGTACACCTCTGGACCTTCGCTAGATGCATACATAGTATTAATTTGGGAAGCCTAGCCTTATTTCTAGATGTTATATCATAATAAACAGTATATGACCTTTAAAAAATAGGTCAAGGTCAGTCAACTGGGATAGGCTTCCATTCATTCACGAGTTGCACACATTATATGAATTTGGGGACCCTAGCTTTCGTCCTTCAAACATATAGCAAATACTAAAATTTGACCTTTATAAAATAGGTCAAGGTCAGTCATCTTCAGTACACCTCTGGCCCGTTGCCAGATGTACAGATAGTATTAATTTGGAATTGCAACACATATAAGGGTAGTGGGAAGAGGTGCCGACATACTGACTGCGTCACATGACTTCACAGAATAGTCTTCTGGTTAACCTATTCTAAAGCACATACCAAGAATCTAACGATTCGTGATATGTGTTGTATCACAGGTACGCTTTTATTGTACCTGTTCATGTGGCAACTTGGATGATATGACCACACGGCCCCTAGCACCGGCATAAGCGGTATTAGATACAAATCTAGAGCTATGATGGAAATGCTCTGACAACTCGTATACTGGTAATTGGTGAGCTGTTTCGCTGTGACAACTCGTACATTGAGATTGGTGAGCTGTATCGTCGTCAGATGTAAATGACGGCATTTAACACAAAAGACTAGTCTGTAATTACAAGCGTCTAGTCCGTCATTCATAATCCAGCCGTCGTCCATTAGAGAATATCCGCGTCCATAATCCAAAGACCTATTCCATTTCCATATAACAGTATTAGCACCAAATTCAAAAAGACAAAAGTATACATAAACATAGGCTTGTTTCCTGCAAGAGAGAAGCGGTCAACAGTTTTCAATGATGCCGGCAAGACATCACGATGTTCCAAAATATCAAATCCGTATCGCTGATCAGTATTCTTAATCCATAATATTCGTTGTGAAGTCGTCATCTAAAGAATGATGTATCTCAGTCACGCTTTGATTGTGACTGTTCATATGAGTACCATGAGATCTTAAAGTACATGGGTTCATACGGCCCCCAGCCCCGGGTTAAGCGGAATTAGACACAAGTTACGAAACGTAGCGCCATAGATCTTGCACGCTACGTTCGTATTTTGCTATCAGCATGCGATATGTATCGCCAAATTTGAGAAACTTTGAGTGGAGGCGCTTGGTGGAATAGCCCTGTTTTATAAGTTTCTGCAACAATGTTTTGCGACGTTGATTAAAATCATCACATTTAACACAGGATCTAGCAAATGCTACTAAGCGAGATATGTATACGCCATACGCAGGTCCCACTGGAATATTACTATCCAGAAAGGGATAGTTTACGATGTCGAAATTGTAATCATCTCTTTTGTCATAAAGTCGACGAGAGAGAATGCCCGCTTCATTTTTGTAGAGATAGAGATCTAAATAAGATGTGCCTGTAGGGCTATCTGTAGTTTCCTTCAAATCCAGTGAAGGTGGATATATATCCTTCACTGCGTCATTTATTATATAGCGATTAGCCACAGCGAGAAGATCGTCTATATAGCGTTTGGTGAATGAGCAAATACGGGCTTTGAATGGATCTGTTTTTGAAAGCGCCTGCATATAGTCATATTCATAAGAGAACAGATACAGGTCGGCCAACAGGGGTGCCCGATGTCGGCCCAGCATCAACTTCCCACAAGTGCCAACATATATCAAAGACCAAAAGGTCTGTACAGGGGGCCTAGATATATTTCTTCATATTAGACCATAATAAAAAGTATATGACCTTGAAAAAATAGGTCAAGGTCAGTCAACTGGTGTAGGCTCCTAATCAATCACCAGTTGCATAAGCAATATGAATTTGGAGACCCTAGCTTCAATCCTAGCTTCAATCCTTAAAAAAATATAGCAAATACAATAATTTGGCCTTGATAAAATAGGTAAAAGCAAGTCATCTTCAGCAGACCTTTGGAGCATCACCAGATGTACACATAGTATTAATTTGGAGAGCCTAGCTATATTCTTCATGTTATACCATAATAAACAGTATATGACCTTGAAAAATAGGTCAAGGTCAGCCAACTGTCATAGGCTTCTTGTCAATCACCAGTTGCATAAATAATAAGAATCTGAAGACCCCAGCTTCAATCCTTAAAAAAATATAGCAAATACTAAAATTTGAACTTGATAGATTAGGCCAAGGTCCGTCATCTTCCGTACACATCTGGATCTTCGCCAGATGTATACATAGTATTAATTTTTAAAGCCTAGGTATATTTCTTCATGTTAGACCATACTAAACAGTATATGACCGTAAGAAAATAGATCAAGGTCAGTGAACTGGTGTAGGCTCCTAGGCAATCACCAGTTGCATAAGCTATATGAATTTGGAGACCCTAGGTTCAATCCTTAAAAAAATATAGGAAATACTCTAATTTGACCGTGATAAAATAGGTCAAGGCCACGCATCTTCAGTACACCAGACGTACACATAGCATTAATTTGGAACCCCTAGCTTTATTTCTTCATGTTATATCATAATCAAACAGTATATGACCAGTATAGGTCAAAGTCAGTCAACTGGGATAGGCTTCAAGTTAATCACGAGTTGCATATATAATATGAATTTGGAGACGCTATCTTTAATCCTTCAAAAAAGCAAATACTATAATTTGACCTTGATAAAATAGGTCAAGGTCAGTCATTTTTAATAGGCTTCTGATCCTTAACCCGATACTTATGTGGTATGAATTCACAATGCCTGGCTGCTGAGTGGTTGTTGAAGTGAAAATATCTACGCCAACGTCAGAAGTGAATGAACGAATTATAAAGACTAAGAACCTGAAGTCAAAAAGAGAATTTTCTAATATTAATTCCAGATCAAGAAGGCGGGCCGGTGTAATAGCCATACTGGGGCGTTAAAAGGAATTTGTGATAAACGATATGGACACAGATATCTGCCGGAGATAAATTATGTTTGAAGAAACACTAAATCTAATACTTTCCTTCTTTCATACAGCGGAGTTATATTAGAATAACGGCATGCAGATATGTGACCTAGATTACAATAGCATAGATCAGACTTAAAACAAAGATTTTGAATACTTTCGATCTCATCTGCTAAAAAGCAAAACGGGAGAACCACGGTGTCGAACATATTTCAGTCTCCTCCTAACTCGTTAACCCGCTATACCGATCTACTCCGTTTATGACAAGTGTCATGGAAATCTAAAAAAGATATCCAATTCTCTTGAATTAGACCCGTTAAACTTCTTAGAAGAATAGGTTAAACCAATAGTTTTTTTCTCGTTCGTAACATCCGGGATGATGTCTCCAGGGCGCAGTCCACATTTACCACAGTTTGGCCCGTATATATGTGTAAATGGTAACTTAGATCATATTTAAGTTTCATAATTACAGGCCCTGTGTAATCGGAAATGGACACTGAATTAAACACGGCTGACAGATGAAATTACGGAGATAAGGCATCTCCATTATCTCGAATCTCTTGAAAGGAGGCCACGGGTAACAATCTATTTTTCCAAAGACTATGAGACATAACGCAGGTCCCTGCTGTAAACAGGTAACTTAAGTTTCCATATTCAATATACATGCACGGCATGTTAAATAAATATGATAACATGGTCAAGCCACTTGTAAGTACAGACGTGTGAGAGACCTGTCGATTGACATGTATAGATGACGGTCGTCTACTATTAGAGATACTATGCAAAGGAACTTACCTGAGATGAGGCAGAACCTATATATACAGTCCCTGAAATGGATAAGACAGGGCCGGCTCCTCGAAAGCTGATATTTGGAGAGCACTTCTGTAGCGCTGGGGTGGGTATTTTGGGATCTAGGTGGGCCCCTGGTGGTCCGATGGGGTCGCATGAGGACTTATTTTGAAGCTCACGTGGAGGAGCATCCGATTGGACTAATATCTGTGTTGGGGGTTCTTGGGGGTTCTTTTGGGGTAGAGATGGACCATTCGTGGTCCAAATGGACTGTATGGGGTATAATTGTGAAGCTCTTGTGGGGTAGAGTCAGACTGGCATGGTTTTATTGGAAGTCGCGTCAATCTGCGCATGCGCAGTTGGGGTGTAGTAAGTAAAGTGGTCATTTTGGGGGCGCGTGGGCGTGTGTTACAGGGATTGAGGGACCATCCGTTGTCCAAATGGACCGTGTGAAGTATCAGTGTGAAGCTCCCGTGGTGTAGACCGCGACTTAAGGGATGTCCACGTCCACTGTGACGTCATTGGAGACGTCATTAGGACGAGTAGTAGCGAAAGCGGGAATTGTATAGGTGTGAAGGAAGGTGTTTGTGGTAGAGAGGGACCATCCGTGGTCCGAGAGGGACCATCCGTGGTCCGAGAGGGACCATCCGTGGTCCGAATGGACCGTGTGGGGTGTCATCTTGAAGCTTTCGTGATGTAGACCATGACTTTAGGGGTGTCCATGTCATCTGTTACGCCATTGGGGACGTCATCTGTAGGAGTAATAGCGAAAGTAGGCATTTTGGGGGTGCGTGGGGGTGTTTGGGGTAGAGAAGGACCATCCGTGGTCCAAATGGACCGAGTGGGGTATCAGTGTGAAGCCCCTGGTGTGTAGACCACGACTTGAAGGAATGTCCACCTCATCTGTGATGTCATCGGTGATGTCATCAGTAGGAGTAGTAGCCAAAGTATGCATTTTACAGGTGTGAAAGAAGGTGTTTGAGGTGGAGATGGGCCATCCTTGGTCCGAATGCGTCATGTGGAGTGTCAAAGTGAAGCCCTCGGGGTGTAGACTGCGACTTGAGGGATGTCCACGTCATCTGTGACGTCATCGCTGACGTCATCATTAGTAGTAACCAGAGTGGACATTTTGGGGGGTGAAGGAAGGTGTTTGGGGTAGAGATGGACCATCCGTGGTCCAAGTGGACCGTTTTTTTGTGTCATTTTGTAGCTCTCTTGTAGATACGCATGTGCAGTTGGGCAGTAGTAACGAAAGATGTCCTTTTGGACGTGGGAAATGATATGTTTGGGCAATCAAGGGACCCATCTTTGGTCCAAATTGATCGGTTGGGGTATCCCAGTGAAGCTTTCGTGGGGTAGAGTCAGACTGGCGTGTTTTTTATTGGAAGTCGCGCTAATCTGCGTATGGGCAGTTCGGGTGTAGTAAGTAAAGTGGTCATTCTGGAGGGCGGTGTTTGGCCGGCAGGGTCAATAGGGTAAAGACCACTGTGAGGCCAACGAGCCGTCGCTGATTCCGGCATGAGCACTGCATAGCTGCATATCAAGGACGGCTGTCATAGTCCAGTAGTGGTTTGTGATAGCACACTTCTCCATCGAGACGACTCTGTCGAGGACCGCTTCTGTAAACTCTTCCAGGATCTGGCGTCGCCCCTCGTCGTCGTCGCTATCTGCAAACATAGACCGAACCACTGCTCGGTAACCCGTGAGTGAATTAACCACGGTCGCATGCTGTAAAATGCGAGTCGCATTGTGTCTCCGTCAAGACTCTGCAACAGTAAGAATGGGATGAGGGGTCGAGAGGGACGTGTTTTATAGATGATGTCACACATGTGCAAACCGGGAATTGTAGGAAAAGGTTACTTGGGTGAACGTTGTGGGTCGAGATATTTGCATAGCAATACATGCAAGCAAGAGGAGGAAAATCCCCACACCTTAACACCTATCTTAACTGTCTAACAGAGGCATCGACGGCTGACCCTGTCCAATCAAAATCCGTGATTTGATGTTACATTTATGATATTCTCTCTTGCCCAGTAGAGTCAGACTTGCAGTGATATGTGCCTGTGCACTCGAGAAGTAGTAGAGAACGGGGAGTTTCAGAAGTGCAAATGAGCGCGTCTGGGCAGATGGAGCTATGCTCGCACTGGCTACCTGGTAGAGTAGTGTGTGCGTGGGAATCTGTGGGTGGGTGTGTATTGGGGTGTGTGTGCGGTGGTGGTGTGTGTGGGTCGTGGTGTGTGTTCCACAGTTTGCCTTAAGAGGGGAACCTTCTGTCATCGAGACAATATGCCCAGACACATTCAATGTAAACACAACCAAGAGACATCAACAACAACAAGCATATTGTGTATTATACATTTTATTATCCCCTTCATCACAACACAGGTATGTTTACAATTCTCGTATGCTCTTTCCCGTATATCAGACACATTGTTGGTTGTTCTTATTCAGTGCATTTCCATTTGCCTCTATGTATCGACAGAATAAATATTATTATACCAAACACCAGGTTTCTTTTTAAATTCCAAACTCCGTAATATTAGGTACAGGTGTTCACAGAGCAGACTTCCATCAACATGTAGACCAATTACATCAAGTTGTGGTATTTATCAGTGCATGGGTGACAACATTCAACTGATGGGGTGGTAGATCAGTTTAGCCACGAAAAACGTGACGTTGGTCACCGTCTCCACCTGCCATGCTTCGTTAGGGCGTTGTTGACAAGCCCATTCTAGGGTATCCACGGTCCAACATCGTCTCCAGTGAACTCCGTTTGGTGATGGTTAAGGGCTGGCCGTACAGGCGGTTGTTAGTTGGTTGGTTGGTTTGATTAGGCACTCCATCGTATTACAATGGGCACAGGTCATACAGAGTATGCCGTGCAGCCCGTTCCCCAACACTGCCCTACACATGCTCCCTCCTACCAATGACGCATAGCCATCGGTAATTCCCCATTATATCTTCTTTACATCTGTACCCATATCATCTAATGTTGATCAGGTCCCATACAGAGTATGCCGTGCAACGCGTTCCCCCACACCGCCCTACACATGCTCCCTCCTACCAATGACGCATAGCCATCGGCAATTCTCCATTATATCTTCTTTACATATATAGCCATATCATCTAACCTTGATCAGTCTTAATCCTCTTAATCGTCTCTATATATTCACCAATTATTCCACCCATTTCTCTTCATTTTCCCCAATAAAATACCCCAATATCTCCCGTCATTATGCCTATTTCCCGAAATCATAAATCCAGTGCCATGGAAATTTCACCCAGTAGTTCTCATTTTCTTCAATGCAATATCCCACTATTTTTCCCTTACACAGAGTATGCCGTGCAACGCGTTCCCCCACACCACCCTACACATGCTCCCTCATACCAATGACGCATAGCCATGGTACTTCCCCATTATATCTTCTTTACATCTGTATCCATATCATCTAACATTGATCAGGTCCCCAGTCTTACGTCTATTTCTCTTAATTATCTCTATATATTCACCAATTATTTCACCCATTTCTCTTCATTTTCCCCAATAAAATACCCCAATATTTCCCGTCATTTTGCCTATTTCCATTTTGCCTAATTCCAGTGCCATGTAAATATCACCCAGTATTTCTCATTTTTCTCAACGCAATATCCCAATATTTTCCCTTTACTGTGCCTATTCACCTAATGTCATAAAATACACTGCCTTATATACACCTGTGCTTTCCCCAAGGATTTCCACTTGTTATTCTCTATTATCGCAGTAAATTCCCTCATTGTGCATATTCACACCCATGCTTCCCACTGTCTTCTGTGATCAACTCTCTTGATATTTCCCTTATTTTCCACGATCAAATATGCCCGTATATCCCCTCGTGCCCATTCCCACAGGATAATATTATCCAATGCCATAGCTTCCATCATCCAGCATTCCCAGGCTCTAGCCTACGTGCATGTATGTTCCCTTGTGTCAATGGTAAATAATTCCTGATGCTTACTCCTCCCCATCAGCTCTGATTCTATTTGAATAGTCTTGCCATTTCCCCTGACCCGTATATACCTGATTCGCCTAGTCCAACTCTTTTCGTACTTCCCAAATATCCCTAATAAAATCATTCACTCTCCTGTCTATTCAATGGGTGTGTATCTAATCCATGTACCTCAGTTAAACATGTATTGTCCCCGCCATGCATGCATGTTTCTGTATCCCATTCATGGTACTCTTTTTGAATAACTTCTTTTTCAGCATCACTCTTTCTGCATTAAATCTGAAACATTTTAGTATTATGTGTCTACTATCTTCCACTTCCCCACAAGTTCTACACTTCTTTTCTTCCAAGTCCCTTTTCAGTCTACTTCGAGTTGCCAGTGACCCGACTCCAGCTTTTGCCAACCAAGAAAAATCTCCTATCCAGTCAACATAATTCTCACGCTTAGGAAATTCTTTGTTCCCATACACCTGGAATGAGATCTTACTATTCACACCTTCCCTCCAGCTGTCCTCCCATACATTCTGAATTTTCAGGAATACTTCTTTTTTCCACTGTTTACTCCCATTTTCTATCATCGATAAATCAATATCATGCCGTCGTCTTATTATATCTAGTTCCTCAAACCATTCTGTGCGTTTGTTTATTCTGATTCCTTCTTTCCACACTACTTTAGCCCATCTGTCCTCATCCAATAAACTAAGCCGTCCATAATAGTTTAGCTTCAATCTGCTAACTTTCTCCTCCATCCTTGTCCATCCAAGCTCCCCATAAATAGCTTCCGTTGCTGTCAACCTGTTTACCCCTAGGATCCATCTGCCCACCTGGAGCTCCATCAAATGTATTGCCTCTACCGTTTGCCTATCAAGTTCTACAATTTCCACTCCATATAAAATCCTGGGGATAGCTACTCTCTCCCAAAGTATTCTAGCACACATACTACGATTACAGGAGTTGCTACTTATAGACTTGATCAATCCGAGCATTTGTTTAGCCTTTCTGACCATTGACTGTTTTTGACTGACAAAAATTCTTCTCTTCGTCCTCACTTTAACTCCCGAATACTTGGATTCCTCCACCTCTCCTATCTCCATATCATATTCTTCGCCTTCCTTCACATCAATTTTTCCTAGTTTCCATTAGTATTACCATGTTTAACTTGTCCACTAACCATAACAGCACTCTTTATGTTAGTACTGGAATAGAAATACCGGAGTTTCTGTCTCTCTATGGCGTAAAATTTAGCCAATGGGTGACGTCATCCTACGCATGCACGTACACACACACACGCACACACACACACACACACACACACACACCTGTGGTGCACCCGCACCCTGGTGTACCCCATGCCCTACGGGCTCCACGAACGTTCACTGCGCAAGGGCGCGACGGAATAATGTACCGATTGTGGTCAACTCTTCAAACGACCCGCGTGTATTGAGCTCTGTGTAGAGGGCTCTCCTCTTGCCATTTATGCTTGGCATAGTGCTGGGGATATTGTCGGGGAGCCTCCTGCGGCCCTGCGGCCCAGAAAAGCGGCTTTCAATTCGCGAGTTAATCACCTTATATTAGGGGAGATCACCGGACGTGACCGGGCGTGACCGGATGTGACCTTTAACCCGGAAGTGAACTTTGACCCGGATGTGACCTTTGACGCGTATGTCATGTGACCGGACGTGACGTCATCGTGACGTCACCGGAAGTGACGTCAGCTTCGCGAGGACCATCATTTGGGACCATCATTTTTACGACAGAATTTACGCTTATATAACTACTCATGTACGTGTCACAGGTGTTTGGCAAGTTAATTAGCTGGGGGTATCGCCAACAAAAGATCGGACACGGTTGCTCACTTCTGTACGACTTTCTCTCGATCATCCGTATACCTATTCACAGACATTAGCCTACCTCTACATTTCACCTCCTATTTTATTCTTTAGAGGCTGATTCTGCATGCTACCACCCAAAGAGTGGCGTAATCCATAAAATATGGCCGTAAATCGTCCAAACACGCTGAATGTTAGTGTCCTGTCAACTACCGGTACAATTTCGGCCGAACTCGACAATCTCCGTTTTATTGAAGTGCAGATATCACCCTTGGATATATTGTGCTAGCGCTCCAGAAAAACAGTGGGCGTGATCGCAAGCACTGGGCTCGTGGCGCGACTTGTATCAGGAAACTGAACGGAGATTGCGGAGATTGAGGAGTTTGGCCGAACTTGTAACTGTAGTTGTCGGGACGCTAAAATTCAGCGTGTTTGAAGATTTACGGCCCATAATTGATGGTAGCATGAAGAATAAGCCTCTGAAGAATAAAATAGAAGGGGAAATGTAGAGGTAGGCTAATTTCTATAAAAATGTATGCGGATGATCGAGAGGAGGTCGTACGGAAGGGAGCAACTTTGTCCAATCTTTTGTTGACGATAGCCCCCCTCCCCCCAGCTAATTAACTTGCCAAACACCTGTGTACGTGAGGCCGATTCAACGGAGAAACGGGAATCCGATGTCGCGATTGCGTAATGGATATATCCCTGTCGGAAAATAGGGCTTCAAGATCCATAATGAAGCAAACAAGGTTTCATTATCCCGCGTTGGAAATTGGTCTACATGTGTTTGTTACATCAAGTGGAAGGACCTGCGCTTTCCGTACCTCGTATTCTTCTCGAATTTAGATTAGATTAGAGTTATTGAAAAAATCTATTTCGATCGAAAATCCGTCTATTCGATGGATATTTGTATTTTATTATTCTCCATTACATTGCTCTTTCATACAATAGATTCACTCTGGACATTATTAGTCTGTTATACTGAAAATAATTCCAGTCCTACCGAATGATTGACAGTATACTCGGAGAAGATGGGACGTAGGGTCTAGCTAAAATGTCGAAGTTTATGTGCGATTGGAATTATTAACAAATAATAGGCCGACTTTCACTCAGAATAGATCGGTCGCAGTCTACTTCTTCAGAAGATTACAAGCAATTAATTATTGTAAACTGTGTGTCCGTACTCTCAACTAGGCATGCAAACATCTGGGTACTTATCATGTAGTTGTATTTAGACTAACTGAAGTGGGGCAATAACATCCTCATCTGACCAGTCGGTCAAGCTGACTGATCACACCAGTGAGGCCAATGTTATGCACACCAGCAAAGCACATATCAAGGGCTATGTAGCTCCTTAAGTACTTTTGCAAATAAACAAACTCTGGTTTTGGATATCAAGTCAACGACAATGCCAGCTGTGATTGTTGGATTGTTGTCTTACTTATCATTGTGGGCAGTTTGACTCTTCGTCACTATGTCGGTTTTCCAGAAGAATGTCCAAAATAATAGAGAAAATCGGGGTGGAGAGAGAAAACAGATTGTTGGCCGTTAATTTAACTCTCGATTCGAAAACTTGGCTTTTCCTTTCGATAACTATTAAAGTAATCCACAGACATCTATGATTTTCAGTGTTGAAAACCAGGCTCGAGATCAGGTCCTCTTAACTATCGGAAAAGAATGAAGAAAATCGGATATAAAACGAGGCTGATGCGACCTGGTCTATTTGAATGTGATCATATTGCAGACTAAATTGGATTACGTGCAGTAAAATGAGGTGCGATTACGACTGGTGGCGGAGTTTATTACTTGAGGTTAGGAAACGTGAACTTCCTTGCTGGCAACGATACGGCTGTTCTAGTAGGCCGACCAAAGGACTCCAAAAACGCGTTTAAAAACGTTTGATAGTATTTTTGTTACAAATGGGTACCCATGCTAAATTACTTCTTTGCGTGGTAGGGATCAAGGTAGGATGGGATACTACCCTGGGCAATTTTGGGCAATTAAGGTCATTTTGGGGTCACTTTTGGGATCAAATATGGCAAAAAAATGGGTAAAATTCGGTTATAACTTAATATCCACTGTACTGTTTTTTACCAATGAGTATCCAAGCTGATTTAGTTGTATATAGTGTGAGTGAGTTAATGGGGTTTAACGTCGCTTTCAACATTTTTTTTCAGCTATATCACGACGGGGAAGGGAAGGAACGGGGAGAGACGGGGGTACCTACTTTAACAGAGCAGATATAATGCTGCCATTTTATAGTGTTGTCCCAATGAAATATCATGCCGTAGGCAGATATGACATCCCGCTCAGTCACATTATACTGAAAACGATCGAACCAATCCTTGTTCTATCCTCTCAATGCTGAGCGGAAGCGAGGAAGCAAGTTCCATTTTTCAAATCTTTGGTATGATCCGGCCTGGGATTGAACCCAGTACCTACCGCTTATGAGGCCGCCGCTCTAACCATTAGGTCACCGCAGTACGGATCAGCTTAAGGTAGTCATAGATAACACGTTAATTATTAGTATTATGGTTATATTGGGTTCAAATGAGGTAAAAAATTGGTAAAAATCTGTTATAAATTAATATTCACAGTACTAATTGTTATGAATGGTTATCCAAGCTGAATTAGTTAAATGCCGTGTAAGGTTCAAGGTAGTCATAAATAACATAATAATTATTAGAATTAATGGCATTTTAGGGTCACTTTTGGGTCAAATGACATGAACGATGTGCACAACTGGGTTATTAATAGTTAAGCATGGGTACACAGGCTGAATTAGTTGTGTGTAGTGTAGGGTTTGAGGTAGGCATAGTAACCATTATGTAACCATTATGTTGTCCGTCGAGGATTATTAACCTAAGACGACAGCCGTAGTGCGAAACAGATCAGTTCTAGCAAATGCCCGTTTCGAGCTAAAAATAATCCGTCTGAATTTGGCGAATAATATTTACCAAGTTGAGCAAAGGTCACCATTTTGACTTTAACAGCTGAAGATTATGCCAACACAATAGTAATGGGCATAATGTAAGCTGTGGCGTTATTCTTTTCAATTTAAACAAGTTTGTACCTAGAATAAAAATATTCTAACAGTAACAAGAAGAAACACGAACGAATTTCCGGATGAAACCTTATGGTCGTCATTTTGAATTTAACTATCATTTTTAATATGGAGACTAGGCAAATAGGTTCAAAAAGGTTTGGCTATGACATGGGACCCTTCGGTGTTGATGCTAATGCTGTTATATAAAATATGGGAAAGGTCTTTGGATTATGGACGCGGGTATTCATGTTCATCCGATCCCGGGTTTTTTTTCTCACGCGTAAATCAAGGCGAATAACAGAAGCTAGGAATCACAAAGAAGCCAAAATACAAACAGTATAAACTACCCCATGGTAGATAAATCTTCAGTCAGAGAAAGTATTTATCTCATATTTATTCCCCTTTGCATCTCAATCGCCTCGATTAATCCTGGTCATAACAAAAGGAAGGATTATATTCTCCCAGCAAGACATATACATATTCCGTTAACGAAGTCGGCTTGATCAAGTTGATTCACCGAAGCCTCTCGTTCACCTTATACGTGTAAAACACAGCAAAGATATTCTTAAGCCGATAACCGATAATTCATACAGCATAAAAAGTCCTTGATTGAACGGCAATAGAATTAGGCATGGCTATTTTTGTCACTTTCGGGAAGGCGCACATCCTAATGCAACCATGCATAGGTCCAATCAAGGAGTATAGCTCTTTGGTCAAGGGATTCGACTTTGGAAAGTTTAATCGATTTTTATCTCAATCCCCTCAAACAAGATACTGGTATTTGTGAACCGAACCCTGGCACTTCACCTGGGATATAGAGCATTGCCTTGAGTGAAAATGAAGGCGCATCACTGAGGATAACGATACACACGGAAGTCATATCGCAATATTTATCCATTTTGCATCTCCCTCATCTGAGATACACGGCCACGATCTTCCAGAATTAACTAACGATATTTCTTCGAAAAGGTAGAGTACTTTAGCATATGTGGATGAAGGCAAATGACTTAAGCTATAGAGATCATCCAAGGAAGTCCTAATCGTATCGACACGATCAGGCCTATAACGGAATCCTCTGGCTCGGAACTTATTCACGGGTACTCTCGATAACCTTCTACGTCTTATACAAGGCGAATATTTTGCGTAGTAAATAAGCGATAAGTCGCAGAGAGTACTTTAATTTTCATGCGTAAATGAAGACGTATTACTGAAGCCTATTAAATGTCAACACAAGAAAATCATAACACAAGGTGTATAAACGACCCGATATGGTACGTAATTTTTTATTCAATGAATTCATCACGTTTTCATCCCATTTGAATGTCAATCGCATTAAACACGATCATGATATTCTTGTACCGTTTCCCCATACGGTACTCCAAAATGGCTATATAATACTTTGAAGCTTAAGATAACAGTAGGAATTCTTAACACATGGAATATATTGATCCGACAACGTCTATAAATATTCCGTCAAAGAAGTCTACATTCTCATTTTTTCTCGTCGTCTCGCTCATGTCACAGACGACCGACCAAGGACATCAAAAGCCCTTTAAGGATAGCTGCCCACTCAGAGGCAGTTTTTGCACCCCCGTGACAATTTGTCGTCTGTATCAATAAATATACAAGATAACCATAATAAACTATATATTTTATGAAAGCGTACATCGTAGGGATTCCAACTATATGCTTTGTATAACCGACGCTGCTACTGTGTAGAAAATATTCCAATTTTAATAAATTAAAATGAAAACAATAGCGTCCATTTTTCAATTGAAATCTCATGAAAACTGTTGGTCTTGTTTCGACTTTGAAGGTATACCTTGATAGGAGACAATTCGAACTAGTAAATGATATCTCATTTTGTTTTGCCTGGTTTTGTTTTTACAGCTATTTTACTAAAATAAATTGAAAAAAACGTACTATTTTACGGTCGTTTGTCTTAAAATTTGAATAATTAAAAAACTAATCCGAACTTAAAAAAGTGAGATAACATTTACTAGATCACCTTATAAGTAACAAGCATTCCAAATTTCAAAAGCGTAGCATGGATACTTTTCGAGAAATGAACGTTTAAATCTCGGATTTTGTGCAAAAATGAAAGGCTAGAAATCGGGCAAAATGTGTACAGCTATACATCTGATGAATTAATCCAATTTTTTTTGCTTGAATTCTATTGTCAAATGCATTTTTAATCTGTCTAATGTATGATGGCCGAGAAGGGACATCGCTGTATTGTGTTATGAATCTGGACCGACACACGAAGGTAGGATGCGAAGTGGCGAAGCCAGGATGCGAAGAACGAAGGCAGGATGCGAAGGCAGGATGCGAAGTGCGAAGCCACGATGCGAAGCGCGAACTCAGGATGCGAAGTCAGGATGCGAAGCGCGAAGTCAGGATGCGAAGTCGCGAAGGTAGGATGCGAAGTCGCGAGGCCAGGATGCGAAGCGCGAAGTCAGGATGCGAAATGAAAACATGCAGCGCGAAATCAGGATGCGAAATCAAAACAATGCGAAGCGCGAAGCCAGGATGCGAAGTGGCGAAGCCACGATGCGAAGCGCGAAGTCAGGATGCAAAATCAAAACAATACAATGCAAGGACTGGAAGCGGAGCGCGAAGTCGGGATGCGAAGCGCGAAGTCAGGATGCGAAGCGCAAAGTCAGGATGCGAAATCAAAACAATGCGGAGCGCGAAGTCAGGATGCGAAATCAAAACAATGCGAAGCGCGAGGTCAGGATGCGGAATCAAAACAATGCGGAGCGCGAAGTCAGGATGCGAAATCAAAACAATGCAGAGCGCGAGGTCAGGATGCGAAATCAAAACAATGCGGAGCGCGAAGTCAGGATGCGAAACCAAAACAATGCGCAGCGCGAAGTCAGGATGCTAAATCAAAACATCAGCATTGCGCATGATCCTATCAAAACGAGGGCAATTGAAGATTATTGCTGGTTGTTATCACAGCAACGGAGGAAGTAAAATTATTCTGATGTGTACCTTTGCTTTGCATTACTGATGTTTTATAGAAATTCACAAATGGTATTTCGAATATTTTCAGATCTGGCGTTTCGGGATTGATTAAAACCGACCCGAATAATTGATAATTAATACTGAAGCGCTCAAAGCTTTCGTAAGACTCTTAGTTAGCCTGGTGACTGTTCAGGTTGACATTTTTATTCCAATCTTGCAAAATTTCCAGTTAGCCTGGTGTGTGAATGGGCCATACCATCTAGGAATAATTGAGAATTATTGCTTTCCAGATAAAGTGGTCTTTATATATAGTGTATATAGTGTAATTTTCCATGCTTGACAAACACGGGCTCTCGCTTTAAAATATGGCCATGTATGAGTATTATAGTAAGCTATATGATAATTTAGGGATTCAAAAAAAAAAAAAAAAATAGAAATTTTAAAATTTAAACAATTGAAATTTTAAAATTGAAAAAGGAATTTAAATTAAAATTTAAAAAAAATATATCTCTGACACAACAGGGCTACTTAGCCCTGTGTCCGAAACGATCCGAGCCAATTCTAAGATGGTGGTTTGTACAAATTTAGGATTGATGATATAAAATGTGAAATCAAGGATCAATATTTCCATACATCCTTATTATGTGATAATAAATTTATACTCACGGAAACAGATAGACTATTAACAAGCAGTAAGATAATTAGCTGTTAGTTTGGGGCTATTGTCTAAAACTCGTATGCTCGTCACTCCATGCCAAAAGTCTACGTACAGGGCAATATCGTAATTCGCGAACGTTAGGCTGGTTAAAAAAGTTTCCTGTTTAGCATCACCGCCCGCCCCGAAATATTCGGCCGCCCCAAATTTTTTATTTTTATTCTTTTTTTTCCTCCTCATCCTTGGAATCGACGCTCCGAGACCGAAGTCAAGCGACTTAGAAGTAGATATCTCAATAAATGTACACTAAAATTTATTGAAACTAGATCCAGATACAAGCCAAACGATTTTTCTGTTCAATAAACTAGTTACATCATTCATCCGACGATGCATATAGTTTGAAGTCCGAAGTCGAGATTGTCAAGGCCGAGGCCGCCAAACATTGTCAATTTATTGTTTCTATGTTTACGTCAACCCTTTGAAATATAAGCATAAATAAAGAGATATTCTTGTCTATTCTATATGGTACAAATCGGCTGTGTTCTAATTCATTTCCAGAATTCCCCGTCAGTGTCCACCTCAGAAACAGCCAAATCAAATAGTTCGATAAAACAGGCTTTGGGTGTGCATTTAAAACTTGCACAGTTATAAACCAGAATTTAAAATACACAAATTGATATATATTTGTTCAAATATTATTCGAAATTCAAAACCATCTATCACTGAGTGATAATACCGCATGATATCATAGCGGTTCTCGAAAACGGTCTCAATCCCGCTAAAAACGCATGTCGCTCTCGCAACGGTCCTTTTCAGGGCCACCCAAAATTTATCGTCATCCCTCAAGGTTTAGGCCTATCGGGTCTGCAAAATCATGATCATCGACATGGATCGCTCAGCCTCATTATGGAATCACAACATACCCTAATTAACAAATTTAATAATAAGAATTTGACAAAAATTTACGTGGAGGGTGTTCGTAGGCTATATCATGTTATTTAGTCCAAGTGTCATTTTCCGCCGCCAAACTGTCACACTAAAAATACCACGTGGGAGATAGCTGGATGCCATGAGAATTGGCCCATTTATGTTTGAATAAGAGTAACTGGGTTCCCGTTTTCAGGATATATTATTGCTGGTTGTGAGTTCCCGGAAATCATCCCTTGATAGAATAACAAAAATCCACAATCACGAGGCAATGTTTTGGGATTTTATTTTTAACATCATTTTTAACATCATGCTTAACAGGAAATTAATTTTAACCAGCCTTGGGATGATCTGTTCAACCTGAAATGTACGAGACTAAGCACTTCGTCGGTTAGCATAAAGTTATTAATACTGCCACTTTGATCTGCTTAGCAATTTATCTGGTAAGCAATAACTCTCAATTGTTTTAGATGGTCTGGCCCATTCACACACCAGGCTAACTGGAAATTTTGTAAGACTGGAATAAAAATGACAACCTGAACAGTCACCAGGCTAATTAGAGTCTTACGAAAGCTTTGAGCCCTTCAGTATTAATTATTCGGGACGGTTTTAATCATTCCTGACACGCCAGATCTGAAGATATTCAAATTACCATTTGTGAATTTCTATAAAACATCAGTAATGCAAAGCAAAAGGTACAAATTAGAATAATTTTACTTCCTCCTTTGCTGTAATAATATCAACCAGCAATAATCGCCAATTGCCTCTGCAATGCATATTAGGAATCAGGGTTACAAACCGACCTCGTTTTCGTTTTGATAGAATCATGCCCAATGCCCAATGTTTTGATTTCGCATCCTGACCTCGCGCTCCGCATTGTTTTGATTTCGCATCCTGACTTCGCGCTCCGCATTGTTTTGATTTCGCATCCTGACCTCGCGCTTCGCATTGTTTTGATTTCGCATCCTGACTTCGAGCTTCCCATCGTGGCTTCGCCACTTCGCATCCTGGCTTCGCGCTTCGCATTGTTTTGATTTCGCATCCTGACTTCGCGCTTCGCATCCTGGCCTCGCGACTTCGCATCCTGCCTTCGCGACTTCGCATCCTGACTTCGCCCTTCGCATCCTGACTTGGCATCCTGACTTCGCGCTTCGCATCGTGGCTTCGCACTTCGCATCCTGCCTTCGCATCCTGCCTTCGCATCCTGCCTTCGCGACTTCGCATCCTGCCTTCGTATGTCGGTCCAGATTCATAACACAATACAGCGATGTCCCTTCTCGGCCATCATACTAATGGGACCTACTCGAATTCCTGTTTATTCTGGATAACTATTACACTAAGTTTTTTTTCATCAGGGCGGTTTAAAGTTCAATTTAAACTTAAACTTGCTAAAACCTGTGTGGATCACTTCACGGCGGGTGTCTGAGTGAAGTGTCACTGTTATAATTAGAAACAAAAATACGGATATTTGCATGGTTTTGATCAGAAGGGGTAGATTAATGTAAATAAGTAGGACTAATAGATAATTAGCTTACCATAATACTGCGGAAATGGGTTTTGGAAAGGGAAATTTAAGACAAAGATAATATTAGCCAAGCCCAAGCTAAGGCAATCTGTTTAATTGTTCCAGTGCCTGGGAAACTAAATTTTTAATCCTAATATTGAAGCACTTCTATTTATAATTTTGATTTCATTTTTTCACCAAATGTTAGAGGAAATAGTGAATATTTGAATGAAGAAGTAAAAAAATAACAAATTTTGACCCTGTAAGGGGACAGCTATCCTTAACAATTTTCGATGGCATTTTTTGTACAAATGGGTACCAATGCAAAATTAGTTCTTTGTATTTGATGAAGCTAGGATGTGATACCACCCTGATTGCGGGTATTTAATGTCCTTTTGGCGTCACTTGGGGGTCAAATGAGATCAAAAATTGTAAATATTCGTTATAAGTTAATATCGACATTAATGCTCATTAATGATTGTTAATACGAATGGGTATCGAAGCTGAATTAGTTGTGTGTATTGCAGAGTTTGTGGTAATCATAGGTCAATTAATAGGATCAATGTCATTATAGGGTCCTTTTTTCAAATGAGGTAAAAAAAATATCGGTTATGAATTAATATCCACAGTACCATATGTAACGAATGGATATTCAGGCCCAATTAGCTGTATGTAGGGTATTGTTTAAGCTAGTCATAGATAACACGTTAATTACTAGAGTTGTTGTGAATGTGTATCCATACAGAATCAATAAAAAGTGGTGTAGGATTTAAGGTAGGCATAGTAACCGATATGAAACCAAAATCTTGTCTCTCTAGGTTTATGCAAATAGACTCTAGAATTGACAAAAGGATTATGTTGACCCGAGAAGGTCTATAAATATTCCACCGAAGAAGTTGACTGTCTCGAGTTGATTCACCAAATCTGCTCGTTCCCCTTATACCTGTTGAAAACAGCAAAGATATTTCTGATACGATAACCGTTAATTCGTACAGCATAAAGGGAACTTGATTAAACGGCGATGGAGGACGCACATCCTAATGCAACCATTCAAATGTTCCGACAAGGAGTACAGCTCTTATTCGTGAATTGAATCCCGGCGAAAGGCGCATCACTGAGGATAAGGATAGACACGGAAGTCATATCGCAATCTTCTCGATGACCCGACAAGGTATATACCTTATCAGACAAGGATGTCAACATTTATCCCTTGTTGCATCTTGACACACGGCCAAGATCTTCCAGAAATGATGTATTCGATAAGGTAGAGCCTTTAGTGTGTGTGTATGAAAGCAAATGATTGAAGCTAGAATAAGAAAAAAGCTCTAATCCTATCGACACGACAAACCCTATAACGGAATGGTCTGTCTGGAATGTAAACACTGGAATTCTATCACCGTATATACGTCTTATACAAGGTAAAGATGTTGCAAAACCTATATCGATAAATCGCACAGAGTACTTTTGTTTTTATTCGTAAGTGAGGGCGTATGACTGAAGCGAGGGTCAACCCAAGGAAATCATAAAACAATATAAATGACCCGACAAGGTATATAAATTTTCAATCAATGCAATAAAATCTTTCATTTTCATCCCATTTGATCTCAATTGCATTAAAGACGATCTTGATAATCTTGAACAGCTTCTCGATACTCCACAATGGCTATATAATATGAGTTATCTAGGTTTGAGGAAGGGTTGTGACCTGCCTGTGAAATTTCAACCCTGAGCCGCGCGTTGATCGGGTTTTGTGACCTGCCTGTGAAATTTCAACCCTGAGCCACGCAACGTCGAAGGGTTGAAATTTCACAGGCATGTCACAAAATCCGATCAACCCTGACTCAAACCTAGATAACGAATTTGTCACCAAATAATGGATTCGTTCTCATATTCTCGAATTGAAAGACAATTGTCATAGGAAGAAAGCTGAAAAATCCAGGCGTAGATCTGTTTGTTGATATTTTTGCGATCTGTAGCAGACGAATTTCCGTAGCCTCGTTTTGATCGGTAGTCAAGGGTAACAGGTTACAAACTATTTCAAACCCGTGTGTGAATTATTTCAAACCCGTTTGTCGAGATATGGCTATTTCAAGCCGTGTAATCGACCAATGAGCGTATGAATTGTTACGGCAATCTCACGTTTGGCTATTTCCGTAAGTAGTAATGTAAACCCTTTTCGAGTCAATGGCGCCTCACTGCGCATGCGCGAGAACAAAAAATGGGGCGGTCATGGGGCGATGTGCGCGGGAGTGTTGTGGGCAGGTATGACGTCACTTCCGGTCTGGGTTAATGGGGCGTGACCTTGGGAGAATTTATTCCTCCGCGGTGATGCGGTCTGCCTCCGCGGACCGACAGTAGTCCCAAAACCGTGGGTTTTCGTGAGAATGTTCGGCAATCTGTAGGGACTGCTAGTGGACCGATTGGGTCGTATGAGGTATCAAAGTGAAGCATTCGTGAAGGGGCATCTGATGGGATGGGTGTGGGGTTGAAATATCGTCATTCAGCGCAAGCGCGTTCGACAAAGGGTATGGAAATAGACGTTTTGGGGTCTAGGTGGGCTACTAGTGATCCTATGGGGATTTTTGCTCGTGTTTTGCTCGTTGTCAACATTCTGCGCATGCGCAGACAGAGAATTGTGGGAAAACAGTATGGAAGTAGTCGTTTTGGGATCTAGGGGGGCCACTAATGGTCCGATGGAGTCGAGTGAGGTATCAATGTGAAGCATTCGTGAAGGAGGATCCGCCTGGACTAGTGTGTCGTTCCTTTTCGACGTTCTGCGCACGCGCAGACAGGGAATTGGAAATAAACGTGTAGGGGAGCCCCTAATGGGCCGATGGTGTCGTATAAGGTCTTATTTTGAAGCCCTCGTGAGGGAGCATGCGCCTGGACTAGTATGTCGTTCGTGTTCAACATTCTGCGCATGCGCAGACAGGGAATTGTGGGGAAAGGGTACGAAAATAGACGTTTTGGGGTCTAGGTAGGCCCCTGATGGTCCGATGGAGTCGAGTGAGGTAGCAATGTGAAGCATATGTGAAGGAGCATCCGACTTGGTGGATATGACGTAAAACTGCAGTAGACCAACGGTATGGAAATAGATATTTTGGCGCCGACATGGGTCACTATGGGTCCGATGGAGTCGTATGAGGTCTTATGTTGAAGCTCTCGTGAAGCAGCATCCCACTGTGCTCATGGTTCGTTCGTGTTCAATAGTCTGCGCACGTGCAGTCTGGTCGTAGTATAGAAAGCAGGCATTTTGGAGATGCGTAGTAGTGTGTTTGACCAACCACTATGGGTCCATGGTGGGTTGGTGGTGTGGTTTGTTCGCACAGACGTCACTTCCGGTTTCACTAAAACTACCTCCGAACCCAGAAGAGTTCCAATGTTCCGTAGACGTAGGTTCCGGATTTTCAAAATCCAAGTTTTCCCCGGCCCAGCCCCGGGCCGCGGCGCGCGCTCGGGTTAAACCGATCGCGCGGGTTATCCGGTTGCACGCGCGCGCGCGTCATCACCGGAAGTGCGCGGGTAAATGTTGGGTCAAAAGGTCAAAGGTCACAGCCAGGTCAAAAGGTCAAATGTCTCCCTTTCGGCAATGTTCGGCAACAATGTTGCGGCATCGATATACAGAGCTTGAACACAAAAAGAGGATTGTAAATTAACCTGGAAAGGATGGGCAGTTCCATTTGGACCAATCAGCGGTCGAGAAAAAGAGCCAATGAGCGATCGATAAAAGAACCAATGGACGGGTTCTAGAATTTCGCTCACGTCTGCGCCTACATCCGGGTACTAGGATGCTTTCGCCTACGTCCGCGCCTACATCCGGGTTCTTGTACATCCGGGTAATGTTTTCTGGACATTGGCCCCATCCTAGGCCACTGATTGGCTAATACGGTCATCAAGGCCAGTTTGACCGAATCCCCACATGTCTGTTATAGCCTTCATGCATTATGCTCATAAAGAATTACAACACATATAAGGGAAGTGGGAAGAGGTGCCGACATACTGACAGAGCCACATGACTTCACAGTATAGTCTTCCGGTTAACGTATTCTAAAGCACGTACCAAGAATCTAACGATTCGTGATATGTGTTGTATCTCAGGTACGCTTTTATTGTACCTTTGTATTTATTGTTTTTAAACACACAAGACAGGGTTTTTTTTTGGTGAGATCTCATTTTGATTTTTACTCAACAATAACTAACAACAACAACGTGAGAAGAACCACGTGAAAACTGAAGACCAGAACAGGGGGCTTATACATTGAAATCTATAGAACTTAAGCCCAGAACAGGAGGCTTGTAAACTTAATCCCAGAACAGGGGGCTTGTACATTGAAAGAACTTGAGCCCAGAACGGGGCTTGTACATTGTAATGATGGGCGGCCCAGTCATATACGAGTACATCGCGGTCCTCGGCCTTGGGGTACTCGTCAAACATCTGTACGATGGTAGATAAGGTTCTGCCCCGGCATCGATGGTACAGGTAAAACAAGCAATATTGTCCGCACACGCTACTGGTCAGGCTTTGCAACGTTTCACTGTTCCAACACCACGTCTCTGTGCCTTGATCCATGAAGTCTGTTAAATCGGGATGGAGGGGTGGCAGGCCGTACGGGTCAAAGTATTCGCCATACTGTTCTGTCAAATACACGGCCACCAAATGTTCACCGGGCCGATCCATCGGGTCCGTGTTGAGAACGTCAGCAGCAGGATATATACGGTCTAATGGGAACATATCTCGGGCGAACACCCCTTGAAAGACCATACGTGTCCCTGGGTCATTCTCCAGCACGGTGGTTATCTGGTCTGTATCCATGTTAGGTGGCAAAGTCACACAGGACGTTGTGCGCCTTGTCCACTTGAATGATGTTGTCAAACTCGGCGTAGCAGATCACATTGACGGTGGTTACGAGGGCTCGTGCAAAGTGGATTTCCAACCGTAAATTGCCTTGCTTGGACAGGGCCAGCTGATGGTCGTTCTCTAAGGTGGGGGTCAGATCGAAACAGAACAACGTGTATCCGTTCGTGTAGTCCTCACGACTGATCATATTCTCCGTCCTGCTTGATTTGACCGGTGGCTGTAAACAGGCTCTGATAGGCTCGAATGAAACTCCTGCGCCCAAAGTTCGGTGTTAAGGCCGTGGCTGGGACCTGTTGTCCGTCCACATGCAGGGCCACAAAATTGATGCCGAAATGTTCAAAGTCAAACGGATTCTCTGGGTAGGCTCCGCTGAAACTGGTATTTTCCACACGGGCCAGGATCAATCGCTTGGGTAGTTCCCCCAGGAACAGGTTTTCTTTGTTGACGCTCATATTTCCAGCAGGCACAGAGAACACTTTGGTTTGTACACGTCGGATAGGGTACTCGGCTGGTTTTGTTTCCAAGGCTTTCATGTGTCCCAATTGAACGACTGGATTCGGTTTCACTTTTCAGACATACAGGGCTGCGTCTTGGATGACAATCTTATAGTCAGCTGCATGCCCCTCTACGTTAGTGGCCATCAAGGCGAAGGTCGGATTCGCCCGTATCAGTCGAATTTTGATGGGGATCTTGTTCAAGAGGTATCGGTCTTGTATGAAAATGTCTGCGTGCAGTCCACACATGAGATCCACCGAGGCGCCGTTCGCAGTGAAAGCCTTCCGTTTGTTATATCCTTCATTGTCCACCGTGTCCATGTGCTCGGCCGTGTCCTGGTAGAATAAAGCGGTTGTCAGCTGAGATCCTTTATCCTCTCGTCCATACGACAACAGTGTCTCGATGTAGGCTCGATAGGGGTACGTGTTGCTCGAGTCACTGATGAGTTGTCGCTGAGGAAAATATCCACCTGTTGAAACATCGAGTGCAGCCAGAGATTCGTCGGGCCCACCGTTGCAGCTTGGATGATTCTGGAGCCATCCCCATTGACGACCTTGGCTTTCACATACAAGTATGTATGGGCTAAATCCCCATAGGCCGTATCCGCATTACTGATGGTGAACTCGATGGGCCCTGTTTCGTTGATGCTGGAGAGCGGGAGATGCTCCACCCATAATCCTTGTTCGGCACTGGTCTGTGTGGGCGGGACGGTCCACAAATCAAATTCAGTGCTGGTGGAGGGGCAGGACTCTGCGTGGATTAAGGACATGTTTAAGAAAAGATATCCTGGGTCTTCGATGTGCGTCGTCGCTGGGTCGGACGTCGACTGGTGCGTGGTCTCGGTAGTGCAGGTCTTTTATTCCCTACGGTGCGTTGTGCTTTGGCCACCAAGACGCCCCCCGCTTCTTGGACCCGACGTTTCAAGGCTTCTTTGGGTGCCGTACCCCCCAAGACATCACCGGCCACTTGCAGTCCACTGCGTACCGCTTGTTTGCCGATCGCTTTCACTCCACGCGTCACCAAAGGCAGGAACGTTTTGACGATACTTTCGAGTATGTTCCCCAGCCACGCGTCACCAAAGGCAGGAAAGTTTTGACGATACTCTCGAGTATGTTCCCCAGCCCATGTCCTCGTTGCATGCGTGCACCACTAAAGACGGGAAGGCCACCTCCGGCCTGTTGGGCATAATAGTCCATATAGCTGCGTGCATCGCACTCGTAAGTGACCTTCATTATACAAAGTGGGGAGCACGTGCTTGTCGAAAATGAAGTATCAGCACCACTTTTCCTCGTTCGAATGCCACCGGTCGTCCCGTGTCATCTCTTATATCCACCGTGATAGTGTTGATGTCGGTTTGTCGTACAGGTAGGTAGAGCATGTGGTTGAAACTGTGGGTGACTTGATCTCCATACGCCTTTTTAATGGGGACCACCCGTAACAGAGGTGTGTTGATATCGCCCACGATGTGGTTGTCCGTACATACCCGACTTCATATCCATCGTGATCTGGCCATGGTCCTCGAATGGACCCGTGTAGGTCTCTTGAGCGAGACCAAGCATTTGCTGTAGGATAGGACTCAGTACGACACTCACGTTGGCGGTGAAGGGGATCTGTGCCTTGTCGTTGTGTGCGTTGTAATCGAAGTCCACGTGATTCTTGAAGGTAAAGGATTTGATGGGTGTTGAAGTATTCGTGACCTCCCGTAGAAACTTATACTGCGACAGTCTTGTCAGCCCCTGCATGAACTCCTTGGGGGTATCGTATTGGCCTTCGGGGAGGGTGAGTCGGGTGTTTCTGCCTTCGTAGGTCACCTCGTACCACACTTCATTGGCTCGCACGGTGTACTAAGAGTAAGGGTATTGGATATCCACGAGGCCACATTCCCAGCGTCCAGGTAAATGCAACGGTTGCGGTAACTGGGTCACGTACTTGGCCAAGGTGTTGTCAGGAAACACATCCAGCGAACTGTTACTGGGTAGGGTGAGGTAAAACATGGCGACTGAGCTGTCCTGCTGCTGCTGTTGGTTTTAATAGGTGTTCCAGGCCTTGGGCGGTTGTGTCCGGCGTCGTGTTCGTCGCGGTGACTTGCTACGTGTCACGGCTCTGGAGATGTGGGTGTACTGATCAAGGGCGGTGAAAGGCATGAAAAGAAGGTGCCCGTTGTGGTGGTGTTTTGGGGGGGAACCCATATATTTGCAAACCGACGAAGGCACGGAATTCCTCAACAAACCGTTCCAACAGTTTCTGAAAGCCCAGAAGGTGTTTTTCTTCTATACGTACAACGAGACCAAGGCTTCCGTGGTGGAAAGGTTCAACAGGACATTCAAAGGCCGCATGTATAAATATTTCACCTATAAGAATACAAGGCGGTACATCGATGTTCTCGCGAATCTTATAAGTGGTTAAAATCAAGCCTATCACCGGAGTATAGAGAGAGCCCCCATTACCGTGACCCAACGCAATGAAGCCCAAGTCCGGCGTGTCTTGTACCCCAGGCAATCGCAGCGAACGACGAAGGAGGTGTACAAGGTCGGGGACCCTGTACGGATCAGTAAAGTCAATTGGTCAATTTGAGAAAAGTTACTTTCCCAACTGGAGCGATGAGCACTTCCTGATTAAACCGCGCCTACCCCGACAGCAGCGAGTCTATGAACTGGAAGATCTTCAAGGGGAACCGTTGCTAGGGACGTTTTACGAGACGGAGTTACAGCCTGTCGTGAAAACACAGCAAGACTACTACACGGTGGAGCAGATTTTGAAAACGGAACGTCGACGTGGCAAACTCTTTCATTTCGTCAAATGGCAAGGCTGGCCCAGTTCCTTCAATTCCTGGGTCACTGCCTACCAGGTGAAACGATTATAAAGTCAGACGTCACTGCCTACCAGATGAAACGACTATAAAGTCAGACACCACTACCGTCATCCTTCATTCCACGTTCGACCACGGTGCTATGGACAAACAGCAGCCGCCTCTGAACACAGCGTCTCCCAAAACGCGCAAAGCGCAAGTGGGCTTTGTGGTGATAGTGCTAACCCTGCTGAGTGTGTTGTGTCAGCACGCTACTTAACCAACTGAGAATTCCAGCTGTGAGTGGCAGTGAAACCAGTCTACAGATTGCACCAGACAACCCCGTATCGAGCCCAGTCATCACCACCACCAAACCACGTGTACAAGCCACATCGAGCTCCACACCGAGTATACAGTCAACACCTACACCAAGTACACCCACTACGTCTGAAAACCCACTGGATTTCATCCCTCACAGTCAACAGACAACGACGACCGACGTTGTACCCACCACCACCACTCCAGTTCACTCGTACCAAATTTACAAGAGCGGGTTACCAAGACAGCGCATACAGCTCGAACCATGGACCCTCGGTGGCAGCATCCCTTCACTTGCGTCATCGCAGGACCGACGGGTTCCGGAAAAATGCACTTCGTCAGGAAGCTCCTTCAACACGCCGAAAGCATGATCACACCACCCATTGCCCGACTCGCGTGGTGTTACGGAGAATGGCAGGCAGCGTATGCAGCAATGCCCCACATCACGTTCGTGGAAGGCCTACCTAACCTGGCCGATTTGGAACCGGACACCTTGATGGTTCTGGATGATCTCATGGCGGAGACGGATGCGCGGGTCACCCAACTCTTTACCAAAGGCAGCCATCATCGACGCCTCAGCATCATCTACATTGTGCTGAATCTGCTCAGTAGAAATAAAGAACATCGCAACATCAGCAAAAACCCGAGAGATACCACTCAACTGCTGTATCTGGCGAGACAGATGTATCCCGGCCGCACACCGTTTGCGTTGGAGACCTTTAAAGATGCCACAACCCCTCAGCACGGGTATATGTTCTTCGACCTCAAGCAAGCCACCCCCGACCACCTACGACTACGGACCGGCATCTTTCCCGGAGAGACCCACCACGTGTACATGCAAAAATAATGTAAACACATCCACAGTGGCTCCCCCAGCTGGAGTGTGTGTGTTTGATGATGGGGATAATAAAAAGAATTAATACCACAGCATGGTTGACTTTGTCTCTGTTCTCTGAGGTAGATAAAAAGAGCAGAGTTGTGAGTTATAGCATTAGTTGTACATGATATCTGCGCGAGTACGGAAGCACGCTCCGATGCTCCGTGTATTGAAGACGGCCCCACCCGAGTTGGTCCGAACCATTGTGCGCGCTGCGGACCCTGACCTTGTACGTTGTCTGTGCGAGGTCGGGTACAACCTGTTAAAAGGCAACGTACCACTGACTCCGGCTCAGAAGACCAAGTTGGCCAAACATAAGTCAGGTCTCCGAACCCTAGTCCAGAAGCGAGTCTCTCAAACACAAAAGAAAAAGGTGTTACAGAAAGGCGGCTTTCTCGGGGCCATCTTAGCACCGTTGGCCGCTTCGATGTTGGGCCCAGTATTGGGTGGACTGATCGGCCGACAATGAACCACACGAAAAAAATGGTTCTCGTCGAACCACGGTTCCTTCAAAACCTCCAATCGCCCTACCCTGTCCCATCTACGGTGAAGACCATATACACCCTCGATGGAGAGATTCAACAGATCTTACAGAGACCGGGGTTAAGCGACAGTGAGAAAGTACAACGGTACAATGAGACGCTTCAACGGTACATGACGTTCATGGACCAATCCAAAACCCTCTCTACCCCAGCACCACCACCACGTAACACACCGCCGACCTCAGCACCGCTCCAACAGCCGCCATTACCACGTGTACCACCCACAGCCCCACAGTGGGTCGAAGACGAAGTGCTGAAGAGTGTACCTGCATCGTTCAAGAAACAAGCTGGCCTGGTATTACAACGGATGAAACAGAATCCTAACATGACAACAGAATCCTAACATGACTTGGAATGATAAAGGCGAACTCCTGGTACAGAATGAGGTGGTCCCCGTGACCCACATGACGGATTTAGTGAATGATCTGATGCGTCAACGCAGGTTTCACACGGATCCTCGAGGATGGGAGGTCTTCGCTCAAGGCTTGAAAGACATGCATGTACCACAGGAATTGGTGGGTAATCTCCAGCGCTGGGCCTGGATGCAGCGGACCCAGCAATCGCCGAGTGGCCCACTACCTTCATGGGAAGCCGAATGGGAACCGGTCTTGAAGATGTCCTTGAACGCCGCTATGAGATTCGCCCCCGTTCTCGTCCGGATGGGTACCACCCGCGCATGCTTCGACAGGATATCGATGCACGTCAAGATATACCGATTTCCATCGTTGTGTTTGGCAAAGGCGCTCATATCGACCAAATCCGCTTACCATTGGGCATCAGGTCCTCTCCCGATGACCCGGTTCCGTAAAAAATAGCGACGGACAGATCGATGTAAGGTACAGGTGTCTTGTTATCTTAATCAATCTCGGACTTGGGCACGTTGTATCCCCTGGGGTTTGGCCGCTCGATACAAAGCCGTCAATGCACTATAGGCCGCCGGGCTGTCGGGACTGTAGTATATGTTACCCAACACCTTCTCCCAGCTCTTCATGGCGACAAATGATGATGGACCCTGGCTCTATCGTTTATTAATAACGGGTATATCTTGGGCCGGAGTTTCTTCTTTGGCTTCTGCCAGCACAGTGTCCATGGTAAATGACCAGTCCAACTCGTCTGATGACCGCTTGATAAGCACTTGATCCACATCTGCCGCGGCATCTTCCAACGCAGACCATAGGTCAGGGTGAAGGGTAAAATGCACTGTAACCCCATCTAGCCGAGCCAATTGAGCAAAGAAGGGGCCGTCCAGTTCACCAGACAACACCCGTTTGAATTTGGTCCAGGCCTCCCGAGACACACGAATGTGAGCCGGGCACGGTTGTGTAGGGTCTGCATCACAGCTTCAAGCAAGGATCTCCACGACCCGACAAGGTATAGAAGTGTTAAGTTAATTCGTTAAGCGAATTCGACTTTCGTAAGTTCGTCCGATCCGTGTTTTATTCTAACGCGTAAATCACCAAGCTACGAATAACAAGAAAGTCATAACACAATGAGTATAAACTATCAGATGATAGATAAGTGTTCAGTCAGGGAAAGCATCAGTATGACTGAGGATACGGATACACACGGAAGTCATATCGCAATGTTTTCCCCTTTTGCATCTCCTTCATCTGAGATACATGGCCACGATAGTGGTGTAGGAAACCCCGAAAAGGTCATATTGACCTTTGACTTCTGAGTGCACTCTATCCCTTGATGCAACGCGACAAGGTCAAGTTCAATATAGTTCCGTCAAAGTGACCTCTGCCAGACACTCGACACGATCTCGGACAATGTAGGACATTAGTGCCTCGTCCCGTACTGCTAGGAATACATATTGGCATCCATGTTGAAAGAATAATATCACGCGGAAACTCCGAACAGCGCATGTCAGCTGTATGACTTCCGTTACCATGGACACTGATGGAGATTAGCTCAAGAGGAAAAACCGAGAGAAACACCTCAAATTAGAAGAGATTCTTCCCGAGTAGATCAAGGAAATGCCCATTTCATTTGGGTGTATATTTTATCTCCCGATAAGAGAGAAATACAACGAGGACTATGTGAGGGGAAACACATCCTACAGCATGTGATGTGCCTCTCGTGCGGCGGATCACGGTTTACAGCTGAGAGCTGTAAAACCCTTACACCATTAATATGCGAGGTATTATGACTTCACGGAATAAGCCGAGCAGTCGCAAATGCTCTGCCAGAGCTTGGCCGCCATCTTGAATTTTGTGAAAAAAGAGGATGTATTTCTTCCTCGGTAATTCGGTCAGGCGGTGATGCTGTCGCGGGAAAAAAGCTTCCACTGAGAAAAAGTAATACCAGACTCCAAATACGCTGCATGGTCCGATTGGGTGGTATGAGGTATCAATGTAAAGCATTCGTGAAGGCGCATCCACCGGGATGGGTGTGACGTGGAACTGACGTCATTCTACGCATGCGCAGTAGACAAACTGTATGGAAATACACGTTTTGGAGTCTAGGTGGGTCACTATTGGTCCTATGGAGTCGTATGAGGTATCAATGTGAAGCATTCGTGAAGGAGCATCCGATGGGGTGGGTGTGACGTAGAACTGACGTCATTCTGCGCATGCGCAGTAGACAACGTGTATGGAAATATACGTTTTGGGGTCTAGGTGGGTCCATAGTCGTCCGATGGAGTCGAGTGAAGTGTCAGTGTAAAGCAGTCGTGAGGGAGCATCCACCTGGACTAGTGTGTTGTCCGTGTTCAAAACTCTGCGCATGCGCAAAAAGGAAATTGTGGGAAAAGGGCATTGGAAGGAACGTTTTGGGGCCGAGAGTGCCCCTAGTGGTCTGATGGGGTCGTATGAAGTATCAATGTGAAGCATTCGTGAAGGAGCATTCGGGGATATGGGTGTGACGTGGAACTTACGTCATTCTGCGCATGCGCAGTGGACAAGTGTATGGAAATAGGCGTTTTGGGGTCTAGGTGGGCCACTATTGATCAGATGGAGTCGAGTGAGGTATCAATGTAAAGCAGTCATAAGGGAGTATCCGCCTGGACTAGTGTGTCGTCCGTGTTCACTATTCTGCGCATGCGCAGGCAGGGAATACGAATTGTGAGAAAAGGGCATTGGAAGGAACGTTTTGGGATCGACATGGGTCACTAGTGATCTGAAGGGTTCGAGTGAGGTATCGTTGTGAAGAAGTCGTGAGGAAGTATGGGTGGATGTGGGGTAGGAATATCGCCATTCTGCGCATGCGCAGAAGACCAAGTGTATGGAAATAGATATTTTGGGGCCGACATGGACCACTATTGGGCCGATGGTGTCGTATGAGGTCTTATTTTGAAGCTCTCGTGAAGGAGCGTCCGACTGGACTAATGTATCGTCTTTGTTCAATAGTCTGCGCATGCGCAGTCTGTCCGTAGTTTAGAAAGCAGTCATTTTGGGGGTTCGTGGCGGTGTGTTTGGGGTACTAAGCCACTATGGGTCGATATTTGTGATTTGGTGGCGTTTGTTCTGCGCAAGTGTGCGACGTCACTTCCGGTTTCGCGAAAGCTACATCCGCACACAGAAGAGTTCCAATTTTTCTAATTTTTCCTTTCAACATCCGGGTTTCCCACCGCATGTATGGAATGCATGTGCTGTACTGTAAAATACGGCACTGCTTCAACAATCGGGACCTGTTCAACATCCGGCACCTTTTCAACATCCGGGACCTCTTCAACATCCGGGGTTTCCCGGCTCGGCCCGGCCGCACGCCTGAGCGGTTATCCGGCTGCAATGTCCGGCCCTCTACGAGACAATAGATAGCCTTTATCCGTCCTCTCGAAGCATCCATCTATAGAAGAGGTTCCCCGACTATATTACCATCTATTTACCTATGTGAAATGCCCAGCGGAGAACCCTCAGTTTTCCTCAGAACCGTAGTGGCACGAAACAATGCATGAAACCATGGAACTAGTAATAAACGTAACCTATAGGTGTTGGACGAGTCTCCACTCGCCGTCTTCCTGGTCTTACCCGCACCGCGAACCTCTATAATTTGGAATGCCCGCTCTTAACCTAGACCAAAACATGTACTTGGTCTGTGGGCTGATTTCATTGACTCTCTATTTTACTGTAGTGCTCTCGCATTGTTTTCTGCATATTCATAGGTTACATTTGGCCCCATCCTAGTTCACTGATTGGCTACTTTCTCAACGCCAGTTTGACTGAATCCCACACTCAAGCATTGGGCATTACTGGCCGCTTAAGCTCGTAACCTATGATACAGAAACACACAAGACAGGGTATTGAGATCTCATTTTTTTTTATTCAGTGAACAACAACAACGTGAGAACAACCACGTGAAAAAAACTGAAGCCCAGAACAGGGGACTTTACGTGAAAAAACTTAAGCCCAGAACGGGACTTGTACATTGAAATGATCGGCGGCCCAGTCATATACGAGTACATCTCGGTCCTGGGCCTTGGGGTACTCGTCAAACATGTGAACGATGGTAGATAAGGTTCTTCCTCGGTATCGATGGTACAGGTACAACAAGCAATATTGTCCGCACACACTACTGGTCAGGCTTTGCAACGTTTTAGTATTCCAACACCACGTCTCTGAGCCTTGATCCATGAAGCCTGTTAAATCGGGATGGAGGGGTGGCAGGCCGTACGGATCAAAGTATTCGCCCTGTTCATCTGTCAAGTACACGGCCACCCAGTGTTGATCGAGCCGATCCATCGAGTCTGTATTCAGGACGTAAGCAACAGGATACATACGGTCTAATGGGAACACATCTCGGGCGAACACCCCTTGAAAAAACATACGTGTCCCTGGGTCATTCTCCAGCACGGTGGTAATCTGGTCTGTATCCATGTTAAGTGGCAAATTACAACACATATAAGGGAAGTGGGAAGAGGTGCCGACATACTGACTGCGTCACATGACTTCACAGAATAGTCTTCTGGTTAACCTATTCTAAAGCACATACCAAGAATCTAACGATTCGCGATATGTGTTGTATCTCAGGTACGCTTTTATTGTACCTGTTCATGTGGCATCTATGCCCTGAATATATGTCATAGAATATATGCAGATATTCTATTGTACCTGTTCATGTGTCACACAAGACGTTACGGCTTTAATCGATTTGAATAACGTTGTCAAACTCACACTGATGGTTCGCGGTGAAGGTGTCTCGAAAATGCAGTTTCAAGCGTAAGCTGCCTTACTTGACGAGACTCAGTTGATGATCGTTGTCTATGGTGGGGGTCAGATCGAAACCGAACAATGTGTATCCGTTCGCGTAGTCCTCTCGACTGATCATATTTTTCTCGTCTTGGTTGATTTGGCCAGTTGCTGTGAAGAGGTTCAGATAGCTCCGGATGTAATTGGCCGTTCCGAAGTTAGGTTGTACGGGCACGAAATTGATGTTGAACACTTTTAGGTTGAACGGATTCCTCGAGATAACCCCATTATAACTGATGTTCTCCACACAGGCTAGGGTAAAACGCTTGGGCAAATCTCCCAGGAACAGTTTTTCTTGATTGACAATCATATTCCCTTTAGGGACGGAAAAGACCTTGGCCTGTACTCGCCGAATCGGGTACCGGGCTGGCTCTGACCGGGCTGGCTCTGATGTGCCCCAGCTGTACACCTGGGCTCAGTTTCACTTTGCGTACAAACAGACTGGCCTCTTGGAGGACAATGTTATACTCGAGGTCATCATTCGGGGCCATCAAGGCAAACGTAGGCGTTGCGCGCACTGGTCGTATTTTGACAGGTACTCCATTCAAGAGGTATCGGTCCTGCAAGAATAAGTCCGCATGCAGACGTCCCATCATATCGACCGAGTGACTCTCTGCTGTGAGATCCATTCTCTCCGTATAGCCGTCATTATCCGGACTCGCTTCCATCTTGCCTGGGGTATCTCGGTAGAACAACGGAGATGTCAAATATGACTTTTTAGTGTCTCGCCCGTAGGATAACAGTGTTTCGATGTAGGATAACAGTGTTTCGATGTAGGCTGGGTACGGGTACGTGTTCGTCGATGCGCTCACCAGTTTATCACTGAGCAATATATTCACTTGCTGGAATAGCGAATGGAGCCAGAGATTCACTACACGGGTGCATCTGCTCTGGGGACAGACCCATCTTTATTGGTGAGTTAGCGTTCACGTATAAGTACGTATGTTCTAAATCCAGGTAGGGCGTATCAGCGTTGGTTACGGTGAATTCAATGGGGCCTGTGGCTGTAATGCTGGAAAGGGGAAGATGTTCCACCCATTGACCCTCTTCGGCACTGGTCTGAGTAGGTGCTACGGCCCATAAATCAAATTCACTATTGGTAGAAGCAATCTTAATAAATTAATATCCTATCAATGCTCTCCAATTGTACATGTCGTTATATAGGATCTTACGTATTTCAATTGAATTTGGTGTTTTGTGCGCCCATACCATGGATATTTAATAGCATTATGACATCACGGTCGCGTTTGGACTCATCCATTTGCAGTCGAGGAGGGGAGATAGGTTCACTGTGTCCATTTACCTCAATGTTTACACCAAAGATCAGTCCATATATCTACCCCGTGTTATGGTGCTACAATGTAGGGACCGCGGCAACATGAAAAGACACCCCGCCAGCGAGCTGGCTAATTCGGGTGAGTCAACCAAGAATTCTTTGTCATCAATGGTCCCCTCAAAGCACTATGAAGCGTTCTCGTGATTGGTTAACACGCCAGTTACTGCCAGCCTGTTACATCCTACAAGCGACATATCGAAACGGGGAGCACTATACGACTTAATTTTAATTAGATTGTGGTAGAAGGACAGGACTCGGCATGGATGAAAGCCATATTTAAGAAAAGATATCCTGGTTCTACGATGTGTGTCGTCGCTGGGTCGGTCGTCGACTGGTGCGTGGTCTCGGTGGTGCTGGTCTTTTATTCCCTACGATGCGTTGTGCTTTGGCGACCAAGACGCCTCCTGCTTCTTTGGCTCGGCGTTTCAGTGCTTCTTTGGGTACCGCACCCCCCAAGACATCACTCGCGACTTGTAGTCCACTGCCTACCGCTTGTTTGCCGATCGCTTTGACTCCACTCGTCACCAAGGGCAGGAACGTTTTGACGATGCTCCCGAGTATGTTCCCCAGCCCATGTCCTCGTTACATGCGTATACCTGCAAACACCGGAAAGCTACCCCCGGTCTGTTGGGCATAATAGTCCATATTGTTGCGTGCATCACACTCGTAAGGCACCTTCATTATGCAAAGTGAACCGCTAGGACTTGACGGAAATGAAGTGGCAGCATTACTTTCCCACGCTCGAATGCAATCGGTTGACCGGTGTCGTCTCTTATATCGATGTCTGACTGACCCGTAGATAAACGATGTACCTGAAGCTGTGGGTGACTTGAGCTCCATACTTGCCTTTCACCGAGCAGACGCGTAGTAGAGGTACGTTGCTGTCTCCGACAATGTGTGCATCGACCACGTCTGAGTAGATGTACAGGCCATACATACCACCACGCATGTCCATTGTGATGTGGGCTCTCTCGCCGGTGGGACCAGCGCACCCCTGTAGATCGAGGCCCAGTATTTGCTGTAGGGTAGGACTGATTTCGACACTCACGTTGGAGCTGAGAGTGAGACAGGCCTTGCCGTTGTGTGCTTTGTAATCGAAGTCCACATGATTTTTGAAGGGGAAAGTTGTTATGGCTTTTGAAGTATTCGCGACGTTTCGTAGAGACTTATAATGCATCAGACTTCTCAATCCTTGCATGATCTCCTTGGGGGTATCGTATTGGCCTTCGGGTAGGGTGAGTCGGGTTTCTTGTCCTTCGTAGGTCACCTCGTACCACGAGTAAGGGTATTGCATATCCACGAGTCCACATTCCCAGCGTCCAGGTAAATGCAACGGTTGTGGTAACTGGGTGACGTACATGGCCAAGGTGTTGTCAGGAAACACATCAGCCGAGCTGTTACTGGGTAGGGTGAGGTAAAACATGACCACTGAGCTCTCCTGCTGCTGCTCCCCGGTTTAATACTTCTCCCAGCCCTTGGGGCTAATCGTCGTGATGGTCGCTGTAACTTAGATCCTGATGGACGTAGTTTCATGGGGTGGCGTGGTAGAAGGGTGGAAAAAGTAGGTGCCCGCCGTTGTGGTGTTTGGGGGGGGGTGACTCGTGTTCCCACTCGGGTTCCCAAGAAGGTTGTGGGCCACTCGATGATTCATGCTGCATCCAGGCCCAGCGCTGGGGGTTCCCCACCAATTCCTGTGTTACATGCATGTCTTTCAAGCCTTGAGCGAAGACCTCCCATCCTCGAGGATCCGTGTGTGACCTGCGTTGACGCATCAGGTCATTTACTAAATCCGTCATGTGGGTACCGGGGACTACCTGATGCTGTACCAGTCGCTCACTTTTATCATTCCATGTCATGTTAGGATTCTGTTTCACCCGTTGTAATGCCGGGCCAGCTTGTTCCTTGAACGATGCAGGTACACTCTTCAGGACTTCGTCTTCGGCCCACTGTGAGGCTGTGGGTGGTACCCCTGGCAAAGGCGGCTGTTGGAGCGGTGCTGAGGTCGGTGGTGTGTCGCGTGGTGGTGGCGCTGCTGGGGTAGACAGGGTTTTGTATTGGTCCATGAACGTCATGTACCGCTGAAGCGTTTCACTGTATTGTTGTACTTTCTCACTGTCGCTTAACCCCGGTCGTTGTAAGATCTGACGCATCTCTTCATCGAGTGTGTATATCGTCTTCACCGTGGAGGGTACGGGGTACGGTGATTGGAGGTTTTGAAGGAGCAGAGGTTCGACGAGGACCATTTTTTCGTGTGGTTCATTGTCGGCCGAACAGTCCACCCAATACTGGACCCAACAAGGAAGCAGCCAACGGTGCTAAAATGGCCCCGAAAAAGCCGCCTTTCTGTAAAACCTTTTTCTTTTGTGTTTGAGAGACTCGCTTCTGGACTAAGGTTCGCAGATCTGTCTTATGTTTGACCAACTTCGCCTTCTGAGCCGGAGTCAGTGGTTCGTTGCCTTTTAAGATATTGAGTCCAATCTCACGCAGACAGCATACGAGAGCAGGGTCTGCGCCACGTACAATGGTTCTGACCAACTCGAGTGGGGCCGTTTGCAATACACGAAGCGCCGGAGCGTGCTTCCATACTCGAGCAGACATCATGTACAACTGATGCTAGAACTCACAACCCTGCTCTTTTTGTCTACCTACCTCGTGAGACCAGACCTACCAGAGACAAAAGTCAACCATGATGTTGTATTAATTATTTTATTATCCCCAACATCAAACACACACCCCAGCTGGGGGAGCCACTGTGAGTGTGTTTACATTATTTTTGCATGTACACGTGGTGGGTCTCTCCGTTGAAGATACCGGTCCGTAGTCGAGGGTGGTCAGGGTGGCTTGCTTCAGGTCGAAGAGGATATACCCGTACTGATGGGTTGTCGCATCTTTAAAGGCTTCCGACGCAAACGCAGTGCGTCCAGGGTACATCTGTCTCGCCAGGTGCAGCAGTTGAGTGGTATCTCTCGGGTTTTTGAAGACCACCAGGTAGTGGGCATTTAAGCTGATGTTCCGATGTTCTTTGTTTTTACTGAACAGATTCTGCACAATGCTGCATACGCCCCCTGCCATTCCCCATAACACCACACGACTCGGACAATGGGTGGAGTAATCATGCTGTCGGCGTGTTCAAGGAGCTTCCTGAGGAAGTGCGTTTTGCCGGAACTGATGTTTCTTGAGAAAGGCTGTTGAGGAATTCAGTGCCTTCGTCGGTTAGAGAGCCTACAATGCACTATAGTCCGCCGGACTGTCGGGACTGTAGTATAAGTTTTCCAACACCTTCTTCCAGCGCTTCATGGTGACAAAATGATAATGGACCCGGGGAGTATGGTTTATTTATAACGAAGTCTGATGTTCGGGTTCTACCATCGTTGTATATATCTTGGGTTGACTTAGTCTAGCCGGGCTAGGTTTGATAACTTGTTTATTTGGGATTCACATTGTCCATAGTAAATGACAAGTCCAACTCGTTTGATGACCGCTCTTCCTCGTAAGCCCTTGATTCACATCTGCCACGGCATCTTCCAATGCAGACCATAGAACTGGGTGAAGGGTAAAATGCACTGTACCCCCATCTAGTCGAGCCAATTGAGCACAGAAGGGGCCGCGTCGAACGTACACATCGTGACACAAGTGGATGAGGTCGCCGATGTCTCTCACTTTCTCCATGATATCGACCGTATCCGCATAGACGTGCAGGAAGACCTCGGGGGTCAAGCTGAGAAACGTTCGTATTATATGCTCCGTCATGGTCAGTACGTGAATGGTACAAGATTTGACTGTCTCTCGTATTTATAGGGAAGAACAGTTTATGACGTCAGAACATGGTGTATTAAAGGCTTGCATCATGAAACACCCCATCTTATCTGTGAATATCTGGCGCTGGGGTCACAGTTCCTTTCTGGATGCTTTCGTTTGAGTTCCGATGCCGTACCGGCCTCCGTTGTCACTGGGCTGACTGAGTCTAGCCGGATAATCAATGGTATCGTCGTCTGCCTCCGCTTCATTGCTAGGTTTGGTCATTTGTTCATTGCGTTCTGCCGCCGCTTCACTCAGGGCACCAGCCCACCCCAACTGATCAGCTGACAGCTCGTCTGGTGTAAACAGCTGGTCCACAATAGGCACTACTTTCTCGAAGGCTGTCCACAGATCGGGGTTCAGGGTGAAGCCTCGCTTAGAGTCCTGGTAACGGAACAGACGTGGGAAGAAGGGTCCACGGTGTACGTAGATGACATTGTCTATGTGGATGAGGTTTCCGTCGAGCTCACCGCTCAATACCCGTTTAACCCTATCTGGCCCGGGCTTTTTGAGACCTGTCCAGGTTTCTTACCCCTTGAGCTAGGGGGCTGAAACTTATTACACTATACCCCTGGGTCAAGCTCTACCAGAAAATGTAAAAAATCCAAGGTGGCCGCTTTGATGACGTCACAGTGAAGTCATTTTCAAAAACGGCATTTTTTGGTCGATTTTTCGGTCAGATTTTCCGAATTTTTTATTTTTGCAATTTCTCCACAAAAACTGTACGAAAAATTAGCAAATATTAATGTGATATGAAATAAAATATTTTTTGCCCACTTTTCATTGCGGAAAAACTAAAATTTTGAAGAAATTTGACAAAAACATCACTTTTCTGGTACCCACGTGGCCGCCATCTTGGATTTACCCATGGTCCTCTGCTCAGAGCGTTATGCAAATAGGCTCAAAATGACCCCAATAAGATAAACTATAAAGTCACGGAGTTTCAGCTCTTCATTTTTTGCCGTTCCGGAGATAGTGCAGAAAGTTTGGTAGGGGGGGCCATAATGGCCCCCCTAAGGCCAGGTAGGGTTAAATTTGGTCCAGCCGACACGGTGTAGCGTAACCGAATTCGATACGGTCTCAGCGCGACCAGCGAACATCTCCACGGTCTTCAACGATTGTGACTTTATCTTCATAGACGTGTAACCGCCACCTGGGGTGTAAGGGGATGGCTCTTAGGACTGGTGACATGATTGACCCAATGACGAACGGTCACTGTGACTGACCATCGTATATATCGGTTGCGCATGTGTGGAGGCTCTGAAGTGCCGTTCTTTTTCTGTCGTTGTCATTGCCACAGCGTCAGAGTCAATAGGGCAAAAACCATGGCGAGGCCAACGAGCCGTCGCTGGGTCCGGCGTGAGCGCTCGTGGTCCATAGCCCGGGCATCAAGGATGGCTGTCATAGTCCAGTAGTGGTGGGTGATAGCACACCTCTCCATCGAGTCCACTCTGTGGAGGACCCCTTCTGTGAACTCTTTCAGGATCTGCAAACATGGACCGAACCACTGGTCTGTAACCCGTGAGTGAATTAACCACGGTCGCATGCTGTAAAATGCGAGTCGCATAGGGATGGGTCTCCGTCATGGCTCTGCAACAATAGGAATGGGGGTGTGGGATCCAGAGAGCCGTGTTTTATAGACCATGTCACACATGCGCGTCTATACGTAGCTCTACGGGGTGTAGTCCGTGATAAGTACTATTCTGATTGGTTAGTACAAAAAGAGAGCAACAACAACAACATTGCTTATTACACATTTTATTATACCAACGTGACCTGCGCACTTCCGGTGATCCCGCGCAGGCGTGCGGCCGGGGTAAACGCGCGAAGGCGTGCGGCCGGGCCGGGCCGGACCGGGGAAACCCCGGATGTTGAAGAGTACCCGGATGTTGAAGAGTACCCGGATGTTTAAGAGGTCCTGGATGTTGAAGAGGTGCCGGATTTTACAGTACAGGCATTCCATACATGCGGTGGGAAACCCGGATGTTGAAAGTCAGTATATGCATAAGTTCTAAAGAAAAATTGGAACTCTTCTGTATTCAGAGGCAGTTTTAGTGAAACCGGAATGTCACACACTTGCGCAGAACCCACACCACCAAACCACAATCATGGACCCATAGTGGTTTAGTACCCCAAACACACCCCCACCCACCCCCAAAATGTCTGCTTTCTATACTACGACCAGACGGCGCATGCGCAAACTATTGAACACGGAGAATACATTAATCCAGTCGGATGTTCCTTCACGAGAGCTCCAAAATACGACACCATCGGACCAATAGAGGCCCATGTGGGCCCCAAAATGTCTATTTTCATACACTTGGTCTACTGTGCATGCATAGAATGACTATATTCCTACTCCACATCCACCCAGTCGGATGCTCCTTCACGACTACTTCACAACGATACCTCACTCGATCCCATCAGACCATTAGTGGCCCATGTCGATCCCAAAACGTTCCTTCCAATGCCCTTTTCGCAGAGTATTGAACACGAACGACACACTAGTCCAGGCGGATGCTCCCCACGGCTGCTTTACATTGATATCTCACTCGACTCCATCGGACCAATAGTGGCCCGCCTAGACCCCAAAACGTCTATTTCCATACACTTTGTTCACTGCGCATGCGCAGGATGACCTCAGTTCCACGTCAAATCCCATCCCCTCGGAGGCTCCTTCACAGATGCTTCACATTGATACCTCATACGACCCCATCGGACCATTAGGGGCCCTCTCGGCCGCAAACCGTTCCTTCCAATGCCCTGTGGTGAATGATAAGGACCTGAAATTACTCCTGATGATAGGACCTAAATATAGAGAGCCGAGAAGAATAAATCTGATGGCTGACCAGAAGATAGTCCTGTCTGCATTGAAACAGTACGTTATTGATTGGTCGAAGCGAGAAAAAGTTGATCCTACAGTACTCGCTGATTGGCTGGACCTCAACAAAAGCAAGGTCGTTGAAACAATCCGCCATATTGACAGAAGCAAACGCAAAACAAGTACTGAGAAACCTCAACTCGCAAGAAGTTCTTGCAAATCTCCAGAGTAAATTCGTCATTGTCCCAGCAGACAAAGCTCCAAATAATATAATATTCATATGTAAATATTACTATTACCAGGTGCTGGTTAAAGAATTGAGTGTAGACCTATCATCATCAAATACGTCTACTTACTCCCAAACTTCATTTACTCTGGAAGATATATTTAACAATCACAAAACGTTTCTCAGGGAAAGAGGTATTTGTCTTCCAACCAATCATAACGACATACGAAAAATATACTGGACTCCCAAAATGCATAAATCACAGTATAAAGCTAGATTCATAGCTGGTTCTAGAATCTACACCACCAAGCTTCTTTCAACCCTATTGACGAGGGCCCTTCAGGAGGTAAAAGCATTTTGGGAAAGGTATTGCGCCACTATTTCTAAAAACTCTGGCGTTGAATGTATGTGGATATTAAAAAACTCAAAATGTCTCACGGAGGAACTTGATGCTAAAGGTCACATACCGTACCGACATGTATCCACATAGGATTTCTCGACTCTCTATACTACAATCCGTCATCAGGACCTTATTGACCGTCTACGTTCATTAATAGCATCTGTGTTCAAGAAAATTGATCGTAGATATATTAATGT
>JAVTVY010007839.1:0-45592 GCA_036873755.1 Hanleya hanleyi
TAGGCTGACTATCTGAGGTCAAGCTCTCCGTATCAGTATATAGACTCTCAGCAATCTCACTTTCCTGGGATGTAGGCTGACTATCTGACGTCAAGCTCTCCGTATCAGTAGACAGACTCTCATCAATCTCTGTATCGGCTTCTTGTGCCTCGGAGTCTTCAATCCCATGTATATTTTTCTCGTGTCGCATCATATCGTAACGTCTGGTGAACGTGCGTTGGCACTCAGAGCAAGTATAAACCATATTGACGGTTGAACGTCGACTGTGCGTGTTTTGGCAATACACTTGCTTTTATAAACAGTAACGCCCGTCAGCGCTTTGCTTAACGCTTCAACGCCCTGGTGAACTAGCTCAGAAGCCCTGATTTTCATGGAATTGCCACCAATACATCGAAATGCAGTGACGCCCGTCAACGCCCGTCGATACGCCTTAACGCCCGCATAAACACCCGTCAATATCCATCGTTACGCCTTAACCCCCGTCTCAATGCCTTAACGCCCTCTCTTTACGCCTTAACGCCTGTCTCAGCGCCTTAACGAGCGATAAAGGGGTTTTGGAGGACGATTAACCTTTGAACTCTGAGTGCACTTTCGCTCACGTGACCGGAAGTGACCTTTGACCACGTAACCGGAAGTGACCTTTGACCCTGCGCTGCTCGGAAGTGGCGTCATCGTACGCAGGCGCACACACACACATAACTGGTGCACCCGCACCCTGGTGTACCCTATAGGCCGTAGGGTGCGGGTGCATTAGGTATGTGTGTGTGCCTTCCGAGCAGCGCAGGGTCAAAGGTCACTTCCTGTCACGTTGTCAAAGGTCATTTCCGGTCACGTGACCGAAAGTGCACTCAGAGTTCAAAGGTTAATCGTCCTCCAAAACCCCTTTATCGCTGGTTAAGGCGCTGAGACGGGCGTTAAGGCGTAAAGATAGGGCGTTAAGGCATTGAGACGGGCGTTAAGGCGTAACGACGGGTGTTGACGGGCGTTGATACGGGCGGTAAGGCGTAACGACGGGCGTTGACGGGTGTCACTGCATTTCGATGTATTGGTGGCAACTCCATGAAAATCAGGGCGTCTGAGCTAGTTCACCAGGGCGTTGAAGCGTTAAGCTAAGCGTTGACGGGCGTTACTGTCTGTAAAAGCAAGTGTATTGCCAAAACACGCACAGTCGACGTTCAACCATCAATATTGGTTATACTTACTCTGAGTGCCAACGCACGTTCACCAGACGTTACGATATGATGCGACACGAGAAAAATATACATGGGATTGAAGACTCCAAGGCACAAGAAGCCGATACAGAGATTAGCGAGAGTCTGTCTACTGATACGGAGAGCTAGACCTCAGATAGTCAGCCTACATCCCAGGAAAGTGAGATTGCTGAGAGTCTATATACTGATACGGAGAGCTTGACCTCAGATAGTCAGCCTACATACCAGGAAAGTGAGGCAAAACCTACCTTCTGGGGTCGTATTGTGACAGCAGCTATCAATACCCTTGCTGCAGCGATCGAGGACGCCGGACAGGATAACTGGGTTGATGCTGGGTCGACATCGGGCCTTACAGACTAGCCTTTTGTGTTAATTGCCATCATTTACATCTGACGACGATACAGCTCACCAATCTCCAATGTTCGAGTTGTCACAGCGAAACAGCTCACCAATTACCAGTATACGTGTTGTCAGAGCATTTTCATCATAGCTCTCTAGATTTGTATCTAATACCGCTTATACCGGTGCTAGGGGCCGTGTGGTCATATAATCCATGTTGCCACATGAACAGGTACAATAAAAGCGTACCTGAGATACAACACATATCACGAATCGCTAGATTCTTGGTATGTGCTTTAGAATAGGTTTACCGGAAGACTATTCTGTGAAGTCATATGACGCAGTCAGTATGTCGGCACCTCTTCCCACGTCCCTTATATGTGTTGTAATTACAACAGTCGTACACCCAAATGCGCCCCTGCATCAGGAAAACAGCCATGGCGATCTATGAACAGTATACCTTGCTACCGCTTGAAATGAAAGGCGACCCCACGCACAGATCCATCATGAAGACCAAGCGTCACTTGGAAGAGGATATGGGGTTACCACCCACTGAGGCCCTGGAAAATGTGGTCAGGATGCGCAAACAACTCTTTCACGACATGCTGCCCGAACAATATCCAGGCCTGCCCGACGACGATTAGGTCACACCGAGCAAAGATGAAAGTTTCTGAAACGGCGGCTTCTGATTGGACAAGAGCAGCCGAGAATACATCTAACGCAGTAACGGGCAAGAACGAATATGAATGATACAGCGCCAAATGGCGGCCTCTGATTGGGCAAGACTCTTCTTGAATTGTAAACATACCCAATGCGGCTCCCCCAGCGTGGGTATGATGTACTGGAGGGAAGAATAAACCATATGAAAAAAGCATGTTGTTGTTGTGATCTCATCTCTCATCCTTGTTGTTGTTTTTCTTTCATCTGTGTATATCATGGCGTCAAGGCGTTATGCTAGGGCGTTAAGGCGTAACGACGGGCGTTAAGGCGTAACAACGGGAGCTCGGAGCTCGGGGATGGAGTAGTCGGGAGCTCAGAGCTCGGGAATGAGGCAGGCGGGAGCTCGGAGCTCGGAGCCCGGGGATCCAAAATTGTTGCTTTCTATACTTCTCCTAAATGTAAGATGAGGACCCGGATGCAAAACTGATAACCCACACGTTCCATTTGACCAGGTATGGTCCCTCAATCACTCAACAAACCTCCACGAATCCAGAAAATGCCTGCTTTCTATACTACGGCCAGACTGCGCGTGCGCAAAATGATGAAAACGGACGATACATTAGTCCAGTCGGATCCCACTCACTCACTCACTCACTCACTCACTCACTCACTCACTCACTCACTCACAGGAAAGTACCCGGATGTAGGTCAGACAGGTCTAAACATGTTCCCCAGGGTCACGCCCGATTCACGCCTACCGGAAGTGACGTCATACACCTACGCATCCTAACCCCAGATACAGAGTAGTACGCTTACACTCATTGACCTTTGCGCACTTAAAGAGCATATTGACGCTCATTGACCGAAGAGGTCAAAGGTCAATGTGAATGAATATCCCGTGACTATACTTTGAAATAGGGTTGATAGGAGTTTTCCTCTATTGTAGGGGTAAAGTCCGTCTTCCGCTTTTCATATTTTTTCTGGAGAAACTTTTACATACACCCACCCTGCCTCTCTCACCAGACCCCGATAAGCCCGGGTGGACCGATATTCACCCTTTGGGATAGGGTAGATAGGAGTTTTAGCCTATTGTAGGGGCAACGTCCGTGTTCCGGTTTTTATATTTTCGGGACAAATCCTAATTTTACATGCACCCACTCCTCCAACCTACCTCTTTCAGCAGGCCCCGATAAGCCGGAGACCGATATTATCCCTGTGGGATAGGGTTGATAGGAGTTTTCCTCTATTGTAGGGGTAAAGTCCGTGTTCCGCTTTTCATATTTTCGGGGACAAATCCTCATTTTACATGCACCCATCCATGCACCCAGGCCCCGATAAGCCCGGGGACCGATATTAGCCCTTTGTGATAGGGTTGATAGCGGTTTTCCTCTGTTGTAGGGGTAAAGTCCGTGTTCCGCTTTTTATATTTTCGCGACAAATCCTAAATTTACATACACCCACTCTCCCACCCTACTTCTATCAGCAGGAGCTCAGAGCTCGGAGTTCGGGGCCCCAAAATTGTTGCTTTCTATACCGTCAATATGGTTTATACTTACTCTGAGTGCCAACGCACGTTCACCAGACGTTACGATATGATGCGACACGAGAAAAATATACATGGGATTGAAGACTCCAAGGCACAAGAAGCCGATACAGAGATTGATGAGAGTCTGTCTACTGATACGGAGAGCTAGACCTCAGATAGTCAGCCTACATCCCAGGAAAGTGAGATTGCTGAGAGTCTATATACTGATACGGAGAGCTTGACCTCAGATAGTCAGCCTACATACCAGGAAAGTGAGGCAAAACCTACCTTCTGGGGTCGTATTGTGACAGCAGCTATCAATACCCATGCTGCAGCGATCGAGGACGCCGGACAGGATAACTGGGTTGATGCTGGGTCGACATCGGGCCTTACAGACTAGCCTTTTGTGTTAATTGCCATCATTTACATCTGACGACGATACAGCTCACCAATCTCCAATGTTCGAGTTGTCACAGCGAAACAGCTCACCAATTACCAGTATACGTGTTGTCAGAGCATTTTCATCATAGCTCTCTAGATTTGTATCTAATACCGCTTATACCGGTGCTAGGGGCCGTGTGGTCATATATCCAAGTTGCCACATGAACAGGTACAATAAAAGCGTACCTGAGATACAACACATATCACGAATCGTTAGATTCTTGGTATGTGCTTTAGAATAGGTTTACCGGAAGACTATTCTGTGAAGTCATATGACGCAGTCAGTATGTCGGCACCTCTTCCCACTTCCCTTATATGTGTTGTAATTACAACAGTCGTACACCCAAATGCGCCCCTGCATCAGGAAAACAGCCATGGCGATCTATGAACAGTATACCTTGCTACCGCTTGAAATGAAAGGCGACCCCACGCACAGATCCATCATGAAGACCAAGCGTCACTTGGAAGAGGATATGGGGTTACCACCCACTGAGGCCCTGGAAAATGTGGTCAGGATGCGCAAACAACTCTTTCACGACATGCTGCCCGAACAATATCCAGGCCTGCCCGACGACGATTAGGTCACACCGAGCAAAGATGAAAGTTTCTGAAACGGCGGCTTCTGATTGGACAAGAGCAGCCGAGAATACATCTAACGCAGTAACGGGCAAGAACGAATATGAATGATACAGCGCCAAATGGCGGCCTCTGATTGGGCAAGACTCTTCTTGAATTGTAAACATACCCAATGCGGCTCCCCCAGCGTGGGTATGATGTACTGGAGGGAAGAATAAACCATATGAAAAAAGCATGTTGTTGTTGTGATCTCATCTCTCATCCTTGTTGTTGTTTTTCTTTCATCTGTGTATATCATGGCGTCAAGGCGTTATGCTAGGGCGTTAAGGCGTAACGACGGGCGTTAAGGCGTAACAACGGGAGCTCGGAGCTCGGGGATGGAGTAGTCGGGAGCTCAGAGCTCGGGAATGAGGCAGGCGGGAGCTCGGAGCTCGGAGCCCGGGGATCCAAAATTGTTGCTTTCTATACTTCTCCTAAATGTAAGATGAGGACCCGGATGCAAAACTGATAACCCACACGTTCCATTTGACCAGGTATGGTCCCTCAATCACTCAACAAACCTCCACGAATCCAGAAAATGCCTGCTTTCTATACTACGGCCAGACTGCGCGTGCGCAAAATGATGAAAACGGACGATACATTAGTCCAGTCGGATCCCACTCACTCACTCACTCACTCACTCACTCACTCACTCACTCACTCACTCACAGGAAAGTACCCGGATGTAGGTCAGACAGGTCTAAACATGTTCCCCAGGGTCACGCCCGATTCACGCCTACCGGAAGTGACGTCATACACCTACGCATCCTAACCCCAGATACAGAGTAGTACGCTTACACTCATTGACCTTTGCGCACTTAAAGAGCATATTGACGCTCATTGACCGAAGAGGTCAAAGGTCAATGTGAATGAATATCCCGTGACTATACTTTGAAATAGGGTTGATAGGAGTTTTCCTCTATTGTAGGGGTAAAGTCCGTCTTCCGCTTTTCATATTTTTTCTGGAGAAACTTTTACATACACCCACCCTGCCTCTCTCACCAGACCCCGATAAGCCCGGGTGGACCGATATTCACCCTTTGGGATAGGGTAGATAGGAGTTTTAGCCTATTGTAGGGGCAACGTCCGTGTTCCGGTTTTTATATTTTCGGGACAAATCCTAATTTTACATGCACCCACTCCTCCAACCTACCTCTTTCAGCAGGCCCCGATAAGCCGGAGACCGATATTATCCCTGTGGGATAGGGTTGATAGGAGTTTTCCTCTATTGTAGGGGTAAAGTCCGTGTTCCGCTTTTCATATTTTCGGGGACAAATCCTCATTTTACATGCACCCATCCATGCACCCAGGCCTCAATAAGCCCGGGGACCGATATTAGCCCTTTGTGATAGGGTTGATAGCGGTTTTCCTCTGTTGTAGGGGTAAAGTCCGTGTTCCGCTTTTTATATTTTCGCGACAAATCCTAAATTTACATACACCCACTCTCCCACCCTACTTCTATCAGCAGGAGCTCAGAGCTCGGAGTTCGGGGCCCCAAAATTGTTGCTTTCTATACCGTCAATATGGTTTATACTTACTCTGAGTGCCAACGCACGTTCACCAGACGTTACGATATGATGCGACACGAGAAAAATATACATGGGATTGAAGACTCCAAGGCACAAGAAGCCGATACAGAGATTGATGAGAGTCTGTCTACTGATACGGAGAGCTAGACCTCAGATAGTCAGCCTACATCCCAGGAAAGTGAGATTGCTGAGAGTCTATATACTGATACGGAGAGCTTGACCTCAGATAGTCAGCCTACATACCAGGAAAGTGAGGCAAAACCTACCTTCTGGGGTCGTATTGTGACAGCAGCTATCAATACCCATGCTGCAGCGATCGAGGACGCCGGACAGGATAACTGGGTTGATGCTGGGTCGACATCGGGCCTTACAGACTAGCCTTTTGTGTTAATTGCCATCATTTACATCTGACGACGATACAGCTCACCAATCTCCAATGTTCGAGTTGTCACAGCGAAACAGCTCACCAATTACCAGTATACGTGTTGTCAGAGCATTTTCATCATAGCTCTCTAGATTTGTATCTAATACCGCTTATACCGGTGCTAGGGGCCGTGTGGTCATATAATCCATGTTGCCACATGAACAGGTACAATAAAAGCGTACCTGAGATACAACACATATCACGAATCGCTAGATTCTTGGTATGTGCTTTAGAATAGGTTTACCGGAAGACTATTCTGTGAAGTCATATGACGCAGTCAGTATGTCGGCACCTCTTCCCACGTCCCTTATATGTGTTGTAATTACAACAGTCGTACACCCAAATGCGCCCCTGCATCAGGAAAACAGCCATGGCGATCTATGAACAGTATACCTTGCTACCGCTTGAAATGAAAGGCGACCCCACGCACAGATCCATCATGAAGACCAAGCGTCACTTGGAAGAGGATATGGGGTTACCACCCACTGAGGCCCTGGAAAATGCGGTCAGGATGCGCAAACAACTCTTTCACGACATGCTGCCCGAACAATATCCAGGCCTGCCCGACGACGATTAGGTCACACCGAGCAAAGATGAAAGTTTCTGAAACGGCGGCTTCTGATTGGACAAGAGCAGCCGAGAATACATCTAACGCAGTAACGGGCAAGAACGAATATGAATGATACAGCGCCAAATGGCGGCCTCTGATTGGGCAAGACTCTTCTTGAATTGTAAACATACCCAATGCGGCTCCCCCAGCGTGGGTATGATGTACTGGAGGGAAGAATAAACCATATGAAAAAAGCATGTTGTTGTTGTGATCTCATCTCTCATCCTTGTTGTTGTTTTTCTTTCATCTGTGTATATCATGGCGTCAAGGCGTTATGCTAGGGCGTTAAGGCGTAACGACGGGCGTTAAGGCGTAACGACGGGAGCTCGGAGCTCGGGGATGGAGTAGTCGGGAGCCCGGAGCTCGGGGATGAGGCAGGCGGGAGCTCGGAGCTCGGGGCCCCAAAATTGTTGCTTTCTATACTTCTCCTAAATGTAAGATGAGGACCCGGATGTAAAACTGATACCCCACACGGACCATTTGACCAGGTATGGTCCCTCAATCACTCAACAAACCTCCACAAATCCAGAAAATACCTGCTTTCTATACTACGGCCAGACTGCGCGTGCGCAAAATGATGAAAACGGGCGATACATTAGTCCAGTCGGATCCCACTCAGTCACTCACTCACTCACTCACAGGAAAGTACCCGGATGTAGGTCAGACAGGTCTAAACATGTTCCCCAGGGTCACGCCCGATTCACGCCTACCGGAAGTGACGTCATACACCTGCGCATCCTAACCCCAGATAGTAGTACACTTGCACTCATTGACCTTTGTGCACTTAAAGAGCATATTGACGGTCATGGACCGAAGAGGTCAAAGGTCAATGTGGATGAATATCCCGTGACTATACTTTGAGATAGGGTTGATAGGAGCTTTCCTCTATTGTAGGGGTGAAGTCCGTGTTCCGCTTTTTATATTTTTTCTGGCGAAACTTTTACATACACCCACCCTGCCTCTCTCACCAGACCCCGATAAGCCCGGGTGGACCGATATTCACCCTTTGGGATAGGGTTGATAGGAGTTTTAGCCTATTGTAGGGGCAAAGTCCGTGTTCCGGTTTTTATATTTTCGGGACAAATCCTAATTTTACATGCACCCACTCCCCCACCCTACCTCTCTCAACAGGCCCCGATAAGCCAGGGACCGATATTAGCCCTTTGGGATAGGGTTGATAGGAGTTTTCCTCTATTGTAGGGGTAAAGTCCGTGTTCCGCTTTTCATATTTTCGGGGACAAATCCTCATTTTACATGCACCCACCCATGCACCCAGGCCCCGATAAGCCCGGGGCCCGATATTAGCCCTTTGGGATAGGGTTGATAGGGGTTTTCCTCTGTTGTAGGGGTAAAGTCCGTCTTCCGCTTTTTATATTTTCGCGACAAATCCTAAATTTACATACACCCACTCCCCCACCCTACCTCTATCAGCGGGAGCTCGGAGCTCGGAGCTCGGAGCACGGGGCCCCAAAATTGTTGCTTTCTATACTTCTCCTAAATGTAAGATGAGGACCCGGATGTAAAACTGATACCTCACACGGTCCATTTGACCAGGTATGGTCCCTCAATCACTCAACAAACATCCACGAATCCAGAAAATGCCTGCTTTCTATACTACGGCCAGACTGCGCGTGCGCAAAATGATGAAAACAGACGATACATTAGTCCAGTAGGATCCCACTCACTCACTCACTCACTCACTCACTCACTCACTCACAGGAAAGTACCCGGATGTAGGTCAGACAGGTCTAAACATGTTCCCCAGGGTCACGCCCGATTCACGCCTATCGGAATTGACGTCATACACCTACGCATCCTAACCCCAGATACAGAGTAGTACACTTGCACTCATTGACCTTTGTGCACTTAAAGAGCATATTGACGCTCATTGACCGAAGAGGTCAAAGGTCAATGTGAATGAATATCCCGCGACTATACTTTGAGATAGGGTTGATAGGAGTTTTCCTCTACTGTACGAGTAAAGTCCGTGTTCCGCTTTTTATATTTTTTCTGGAGAAACTGTTACATACACCCACCCTGCCTCTCTTACCAGACCCCGGTAAGCCCGGGGGGACCGATATTCACCCTTTGGGATAGGGTTGATAGGAGTTTTCCCCTATTGTAGGGGCAAAGTCCGTGTTCCGGTTTTTATATTTTCGGGACAAATCCTAATTTTACATGCACCCACTCCCCCACCCTACCTCTCTCAGCAGGCCCCGATAAGCCAGGGACCGATATTTGCCCTTTGGGATAGGGTTGATAGGAGTTTTCCCCTATTGTAGGGGTAAAGTCCGTGTTCCGCTTTTTATATTTTCGGGATAAACCCTTATTTTACATGCACCCACCCATGACTGAATGGCCCTGGAGGATCGCTTCACTTTGACACCTCACTCGGACCAATCAGTCCACTAGGGGACCCTGTCGCCCCTGAAGATTGCCGAACATTCTCACGAAAACCCACGGTTTTGGGACTACTTTCTGTCCGCGGAGGCAGACCGCATCACCGCCAGACCGCATCACCGCGGAGGAATACATGCCCCAAGGTCACGCCTGATTCACGCAACTGGAAGTGACGTCATACTTGCGCAGAACACTCCTGCGCACACCGCCCCATGTCCGCCCCAAACCTTCACAAACCTGCGCAGAAACACCTGCTCACTCGTCTAAATGAGCGTGAACATGCGGAGTGTATACTACTCCCATATGGTGAAACGTTCATATAGTTTCATTGCATTCATCTTGGAAATATATATGAACGTAATTCCCCCACGCTATACAACAGATGTCATCTCTTCTTTACAATAGGAATCTGCTTTGAATTTTCATTAGTCCATTGTAACATCTAATAACATGGCGAGATCAAATATGAAATGGTCACCTCTTGCATACATATTCTGAAATAATGAAAAGACATCTGCTTGTGATATTAATGTGATTTATAATATTTAGTTGAAAATATCAGTCACAGGCGTTTACAGCACCGAACCATAGTTCCCAGAATTTGTTAATTTTTTTGCATGTTTTTTTTTGTATTGAAATATATATTTCTATTGCAAATAGATAGGTATAATGATGATTGAAGCGGTGGAAAAGGGGGCTATAAAAACATACTTATCAAAATGCTTTGAAAAGTTGTCACAAATGAATGTATCGATACTGATGGGTTGAAGATGAAATGTGGTGGAACAGTTTTAATGAAAACGTTAATTTGTTTTTAACAGATGTTGACCATTTATTTCTCTGATATATCCAACTCGGAAATAAATTGTTAACACAGAATTTGACATGACAAACCATTATTGTTTGATCTATTTCAAGTAGAAAGATATAATGGTCTATATGAAATATTGTTTTTCAATCTAGAAAACTCATTACGCGCATGATGTCAATTAAATGCCGGCCCGCCCCCTGTACAGACCTCTTGGTCTTTGATATATGTTGGCACTTGTGGGAAGTTGATGCTGGGTCGACATCGGGCCTTACAGACTAGTCTTTTGTGTTAAATGCCGTCATTTACATCTGACGACGAAACAGCTCACCAATCTCCAATGTACGAGTTGTCACAGCGAAACAGCTCACCAATTACCAGTATACGAGTTGTCAGAGCATTTCCATCATAGCTCTCTAGATTTGTATCTAATACCGCTTATGCCGGTGCTAGGGGCCGTGTGGTCATATCATCCAAGTTGCCACATGAACAGGTACAATAAAAGCGTACCTGAGATACAACACATATCACGAATTGTTAGATTCTTGGTATGTGCTTTAGAATAGGTTAACCAGAGGACTATTCTGTGAAGTCATGTGACGCAGTCAGTATGTCGGCACCTCTTCCCACTTCCCTTATATGTGTTGTAATTGTTATTGGGTATGGTAAGTATCCGTCATGTCATAGAGATAACTTATGAATATTGATATCCTGTGATGAAATATATATTCAATGGTACATTTGATTCTGCTGTAGTCATCATTTTCCAACAGATGACTACATAGAACTATTACATCATTACATATTTCACTCTGAAATATTTGTATCTATTATTGATCAAGCCGGTGCTAAGAACCATGTGGTCATGTCATTCAACATATGGAAATTTAATTGCTCCCTGGCCAAATCTGCTCTCTGATAAACAACTTGAAGCTATAGTCTGGTGTACAAAATCTCATCTCATGCTCACCTCATGTTCATTTCTTGGCCACCGTACTTGGATGATTGGTTGGTTGGTTGTTTGAATTTTAACGTTGCACCTAACCTTATTGGTCAGACGGCGACGATGACCCAAACAAACATACCCTAACAAAACCCCAACCCCAACAAAAACCCAACCAAAACTACAAAAAAAATTGAATTTCGAATTTTGAAAATTAGGCTCTACAGACACTGATCACAATGGATCATCAGAGAGCCCAATCTGTTTGGTACTTTAATCTACCTCCTGTGCCAGACAAACATGGTACAAACCATGCTGCCCTAAGCCGGAGGGCCGTACTTGGATGAAAATCGTAGACTGGGTTGTTAAAGATTGAATAAGCACCTCTCTGTATTACCGAAGTAAAACATCGCCAGTTGAAAATCATACGAACGCAGCGTTGATTGTGTAAACTCTCGAGGGCGAATTCGCGTTGCTTTTGTTTAATCTGCTGTTCAGGTATACAGTAAGTATAAGATGAAACTTTTTCCAGGGAGTACGATCAGAAGCTATCGGAGGAATAGTGTCCAAACTATTGTTTTCAATATGAGATCCTCTAACTTATCTCTATCCCTCGTCAAATATTCACTTATGAGATGACGACATGAAAAACGAATTATCCAGGTAGGGACCTATATTGGGGAAAAACATGCTGACGGTTGCATTTGTATTCATCATGTCAATACTAATGTCAAAACAAGTTCGGATCGGAACTGACGAGAGTAGGCCGAAACTGACACCTCTCCTATTGTAATGTAATCTCCCATTCCCCAAGTTAAGTTACCGATCAGCGATACGGATTTGATGTTTTGGGAACAATTATCAATTAACGTTCGTTTACCAAACAATTAACGTTCATTTGACAGACGATTAATGTTCGTTTACCTAACGAACAACGTACAGTCAAACGAACATCAGACAGTCAAACGATTAACGTACAGTAGAACGAACATCAGACAGTCAAACAATTAACGTACACAACGATTAACGTACAGTCAAATGAGCATCAGTCAACAGAGGGCGCCACCGTCACAGTGAGGGGAGATAATTTGAATGGTCGTCTCTAGTCCATTTGCGTACACTTCGCCATCCATAAGATGGCTTGCGAATCGTGAGTCTCCATTATTGCGGAGCGATATCCGGTATATTACGGGATTCTGTTCGGCCTTCATCCGGCAGAGAACAGACTCGAGAAATCTGATAAATTACAGGTTTTCAAACCACGTGGGAAACAGATATAGGCTAGGCTTACAAAATATATAGGTATAAATAACTTTCGTATCACCCAAGAGGTGTGGTAGATCTGTAATTTTAAACAAGTAGGGCATCACATGATTCGAAAATGGCGAGTTACGTTGGGGTTACGTCGGTAGACTTTAGCTGATTGGCTGACGAAGTCACGTGGTATTGATTTCTGGAAATTCCCTCTCGCACTTACCGAAAGTAGGCTGTAAATGGATACACACGATCCCAGGGTCAGTCTTACCGCGCATAGATGACCGAAATGGCTACAGGTTGGTCTCTAGTCGTCAAGGGAGGAGTGGGGGGGTCAACAGGTCCCCATCTACGTCCACGAGCAGAACGTCCATCACCAGGACGGTTTAGGGCTATATAAAAATGCGGATTCCCATGGCCAAATCGGGTACGGATTGCGGACCTCTATTTCTAACGGCCACAGACTTTAATAGAAATCGAACCACGATCATGATATCTGAACCTAGGACAAAAGCCGCAGTGAACAAAAGCCCCAGGGACAAAAGCGCCGCGTACAAAAGCCACAGAGGCTAAAGCCCTAGCTGACAAAAGCCCCAAACCAATGAATTAACTAGAGCCTATGGGCTTTAATGAGATCTGGTAGCTGGGTTATTGGGGAATAAGTTTGTAATGAAATAAACACACAATTATATATTTAATTTCAAGTTAGACACAGGTGGCCCCCGGCACGAATGTATGTGGCTAAAACGCAATCACAAGTTACATGTACATCCTGTGATAAGGTATATGAAGGGCCGTTCGCGCCATAAACGCATCCTTTAAATGTTTTAAATTCTTAAACGTTTAAAAATTTTGAAGCTTTAAAAAGTTTAATCGTTTAAACTTGAATCAACCAATCAGATGTTATGAACTGACATTTTCCTGTTAAGAAGCAAACGTTTCCAGTTGTAAATACGCGACTTTAGACGTTTCCTGTCAAAAGACAAACGTTTCCGGTAGTAAAATTCGGGTCTTTTAAAGGTTTCCGGTTAAAACGATAACGTTTCTGGTTGTGATCGGCCAATAGTTTTTATTATTTGGGCCGCGTGTATTCCAACATCTACACCAACACGTGCAAATCTCCACTGGGAAACGTTTCCGGTATGTAGTGTTTTTTAACTAATGAAAACCGTTCTTACAAATTAGGTTTTGGAGAATATCTTTGGCACCGGGACAATTTGCGCAGGTGTGCATGAGGAATACAATATGCGCGAATATTTATAAGGGTTATTTTGATTGGTTCAAACAGACTACATAGAGGAAACGTTTTGCCAGTGGACACGTGTTGATGTTGAGGTTTGAACGTAAGCGGCAGCAATAAAAAACTCTGACAGGACGATCACAACCGGTAACGATTTCCCTTAAACGGGAAACGTTTAAAAGTCTCGAATATTCCTACTGGAAACGTTTGCCTTTTGACAGGAAACGTCTAAAGTATTAGACGTTACAACAGCAAACGTTTGCTTTTGGACAGGAAACGTCTTCCAAATGTCAATTCATGACATCTGATTGGTTGGTGCAAGTTAAACGTTTAAAGTTATTAAACGTTTGGATTGATGGCGCGAACGGACCTTCTTAAAAGGTACCGACATAATGAAGTTGAACATACCAAAGAAAGGCAGTCCTATAATGAGGGAAGTAGCACACGTTACGCTAACCATGTGTTACCCAATTAATTTCCGTCCAATAAGACACTACAGTAGGTGCTCATCCAACCTTGACTCAACCAAAATAGCTGAATTTTGCTCTTTCAAAGTATTTTGACATTATTTTTCACAAATATAGTTTAACATGGAGAAGGGATTTGCTATACTACTATGTTAAACTTGAATTTTGCTATAATTTTGCAAAATCATAAACTATGTTAATTTGCACCATCGGGGAGGTGATATTTGGCACAAACTTTGCAGGGGTAAATATTTTTGGGGGAAACCTATATTTATTTAGCTATACATGTGTAGCAGTATATAGTAGGTTGTACGTCGAACCATAACAAATTTTGGTCGGCTGAAGAGGCACGAGCCACGATGCCCGTGCGCATCATGCATGTGTCAGAGTTTCTTGCACAGGATTCTACATACAATACAACACATATAAGGGAAGTGGGAAGAGGTGCCGACATACTGACTGCGTCACATGACTTCACAGAATAATCTTCTGGTTAACCTATCTAAAGCACATACCAAGAATTTAGCGATTCGTGATATGTGTTGTATCTCAGGTACGCAGTATTTAAGTTAAACATAACACAACTTCAAACAGAACGAACAAAATCAAAGTATATCGGTAGCTTGGCTTGTATTTTCCTTCGGCGATGGACGATACTTGGCCGTAACGTATATTTAGGCAGTGACAAGAAAATGACCACTCATACTATCACAGCATTCGCCAAAACAGAAGTGGATTACCCGAATATCACATTTGACTTATCAATAATGGTACTTTGTCTTAACCATGTTGATATAAAGGTGACACCTTGCACTTAGAAGATGCAGCACTGCATAGAATGGGATGAGCATATGTCCCCCAAAAGTAAGAAAGAATTACTATGGAAATACATATTTCAGCTGTTGACACATCAACACTTGGCATACAGATTTACTACGGAAACATTTGAGCTGTTGTTATGCATATTTTAACTGTTGAGATACATATTTCAACTACTCACATACATATATGAAATCAATATTGGGGAAATACATATTTTCAACTGTCGAGATGTATGTAAGGTAAGGTCTCCAATAATTCAATCACTTTTAAATTTGACGACCTTTTTTGGCCACATATTGTAGAGCAACCTAACTGTGAACAGTTTTGAGCAATCAGAGCTGAATGTAGGCAGAATATTTTATGGAATTGGCTTCTAAAGTGTGTTTTTAAATGATCGAATTATTGGAGACCTTACTCTGAGCAACCTAACTGTGAACAGTTTTGAACAATCAGAGCTGAATGTAGGCAGAATATTTTATGGAATGGGCTTCTAAAGTGTGTTTTTAAATGATCGAATTATTGGAGACCTTACTTTGTCTTTCACCTGTGGCCATATCTTTAGTAAAATCTGCACTCCTGATAATTTATCACTATGACAATAGGCTTAATCCTGGGTCAAACAAATGATGACCTAGTTTGGGCCTGACATTCTCTTCTCAAAGCAAAAGTATGCTGTACAGCACCTACACTACAGCTATGGTAGAGTAACTCTCACATATACACCTAACCAGCTAAACTGTATAATTTTCTCAGCAGAGTCCAAGCTTTGGTAAAGAGACGATACCCGTCTGCCATACTTTAGAGCGTATCAATTTCATATTTTGTGGGAAAACAATGAACAGAGTAATATTCAATGCAGATAAGGGATCAAATATATGCCAAGTGACTATTAGTGACTAAATATAGACATACAAAAGCCTTTCAACCACTAAGGATCCCCAAAACTCATCTCTGTGGAACTACTTTCATGCAGCGTTAGGCTATCCCGTGAGTCGGTTTGCACTTTTGTCCATTTCCCTACAGCATTCTAAAGAGCCTCTGGCTGACGCCAGATCTCAAAAAACAATAAATGGAATAGCGCGATCGGGCTAATGTGCCATAAATACCGGGCTATTTAGATATATAGGCACTACAAGAAAATTTAGATATGTGTGCCATTTAATTATACAAATAGACCCGTTTGCGCTATTCGACCCTTACGGTATCCACTGCCTCTTATTTTTATCGTTTATTAAGTATCACTTCGATAAAAATAAAAAAAACGAAGTGGTTATTAATCAGTAACAAAAAAAAACACCGGTTGAATAGAGCAATTTGAGCTATTCGTTCTTTTGTAGAACTGACGACAGCGCGCTCATGTGGACCATGCACACGTGTGCGAATTGCAACAGTGAACCAGTTATGACAATTTTGAGATAGAAAATTATGGCAATACTCTAATGATATGGGGTGGATGGCCACAAGTAAAAAGCTGCTTTTATAGCTCCAACAATAACGTCACATTTATACCATCTTTTTCCGTGTTTTTTTTTGTGTTTCCAATGAATATGATGTTTATGTACAATAGAATCAATATTCATCGAGTACCGAATTGGAATAACATAGTTGTTTCAGAACCTAAAGTCGCGTAGAGCTCATTGACTCAAAAAGATATCAACATCACAATTCTCTTCTAGTTAAATGATTGTATTTTTTTAATATTCATCATTGAGCCCCAGATGACAAAAGCCCCAAATTCATATATATTTAACCATTCTTGTTTGAAATGTACCGTTTAAAATGCTTCATGTAGAATTGTTTACGAGTTTCATGTACCGATACTTAGAAGTGGCAATGTGCGAATAAATGATTTTAATAGTTGGTTATATCTCTGTTGAGTTCAATGTTGGGATAGCCTGAATTTTCTAAATAGGAAAGATACTAGATATGAACAGAACAATTCTCTTCTAGTTAAATGACTGTTTGTTTATTTAGATATTTATCACCTAGTCCAGCGTTTGGAGAGAAAGAAATTAAATTTGGATATATTGTATTTAGTTCGAAATTTGGAAAAGGGTTCGAAACAGTTGCATGTGCATTTTGTGCATCTGTGCTACACAATGAATATACCCAGATTGCTCTGTAACGATCGTAGATCTGGCAAATGGTCTATTAACCCTATCTGGCCTGGGGATTTGGGGATCTGTCCAGGCCTTGGAGAAGAGGGGGCTCTGCCTCCCTCCCCCTTAAATATTGTCTTTACCCCTTGAGCTAGGGGCTGAAATGTTCTACACTATACGCTTGGGTCAAGCTCTATCAGAAATTGTAAAAATATCCAAGATGGTCGATGTGATGACGTCACATTTTAAAAACAGACATTTTTTGGTCGATTTTTCAGTCAGATTTTTCGATTTATTTTATCTTCGCCATTTCTAGGTAAAACTGCAAGTAATAGTCTGATGTGAATAAACTAGTTTTTGCCCACTTTTCCTCATAGAAAAGCGGAAATTTTGAACAAAAATGACAAAAACATCACTTTCCTGGTATAACCCACATGGTCGCCATTTTGAAAGTTCACTAGGGGAGGGGGGCACTTTCCGCCCCCCCCCCCCCAGGCCATGTAGGGTTAAGTTATTTTTTGTCAAACTTGAAATTTGACTGAAATGTTTTTAACTGAATCTATAGCACAACAGTCTGAATAACACGTGTATAAATTTCAGAATATTTGTTTATTTCAAGAAGTTGTTAGATTAACTGCCTGGTCAAGCATCGCAGCGGCTTGGTTCAGAAGACGAACCGCATCGCTGATTATTGCATGGTGAACATTATTTGACAATGTAGTTGATGAATTTGTTCCTCTTAAGAGGTTCAAAATAGGCAAACCTAAACCAAAGTGGCATAACGATGAAATAAATACTTGGAAGAAGATTAGAGATGCGTATCATGCTCACGCCACCCAGACGAATAGACCAGAATCCTTTGATCTATATAAGAAGTTTAAGAATAAAGTAACTTCTCTTTCCAGGCAAGCTAGGAGTGACTACTATTGTAATGAAATAAAAAGTAATGCAGGAAATATATCCAGCATGTGGAAATTACTGAAGGAATTACTTCCCAAAGCCAAATCAAATGGAATTTCTGGTCTTGAAGTCAATGGCGTTATGTGTAATTCTGCAACAGGAATTGCAGAATGTTTTAATTCATTTTTTATCGACGTAGGCCGTAACCTAGCGTCAAAAATCCCATCTGTTGATCGGAGGGAGGGAGGGAATTTGGCTTAATGTCACACTCAAGTTTTTTTCACTCATATGGTGACAGTGAGTTTGGTTGGTGGAGGAAGCCGGAGTACCCGAAGAGAACCACCGCCCTTCGGCAAGTAACTGACAAACTTTCACACATGGACCAGCTGTCTGTTGATCGGTCCCCCATTGACTATTTGTTTAAAATGTTTTTAAACCCATTTCCATTATTCTGTTTTGAAAGGGTGAGAAATGAACGTGTTTCTTGTTAGAGGACTTATCAGATAAGAAGGCTACTGGCCTTGATAATTATCAACCTGCGCTACTGAAAATCGCTGCCCCTGCTATTTCCAACAGTTTGAGTTACATAATTAATCAATCCCTGCTTCATGGCAAAGTACCACAACAGTGGAAACCGGCTCGTATTTCTCCCATCCACAAGAACAAGTCAAAACTTGATCCGAATAACTATCGCCCCATTTCGGTTCTCCCTATTTTTTCCAAACTCCTAGAGAAAGTATAGTCTACGAGCAAATGTATGACTTCATTCAGGAACATAATATCCTGAATCCGGCACAAGCTGGATTCAGGAAAAGTCATTCAACAGAGACAAGTCTACATACACTTGTAGACTGACAGAATATTGCTATGAACAACTAAATGACGGCAATGTCACTGGCATGCCCACTGGTATGGTTGCCTTAGACTTACGCAAGGCATTTGGCAATGTCGACCATGGCATTTTGATTTTCAAACTTAATTTTTATGGGTTTCGTGATACGAGTTGGTTCATAAACTATTTGTCTGGCGGAAGCCAGGTAACTGCTGCCAATAGTTCACTGTCTAATCCGCTGCCAATTCACTCCGGTGTTCCCCAGGGTTCCATTTTGGGGCCCCTGCTATTTTTGTTGTATATCAACGACATCGTGTTCTGTCTAGACCACTGTGAGGCTAATTGATATGCGGATGACACAGCCATTTTTATTGCAAATCCTGATGTCAGCATTATTAAAGAAAAACTATGTGTTCAGTGGAGCGCCTTATGTGTTTTATAAGGGGGAGAGAGTCTCTGTTTAACTATTCTCGTCTACGGCACACGTCGATGCTACAACGAACGCTTAATTTAAGCACGCTGGAAATATATGCTGAAATATATGTGGGGTTAGAGTTCCCCGAAATATGTGTGGGGTTAGACCCCCCGGGATGTGTGTGAAGTTAGAGTTCCCCGGGATGTGTGTGGGGTTAGAGTCCGCCGGGATGTGTGTGGGGTCCCCCAGGATGTGTGTGGGGTTAGAGTCCCCCGGGTTCTGTGTGGGGTTAGAGTCCCCCGGGTTCTGTGTGGGGTTAGAGTCCCCCGAAATATGTGTGGGGTTAGAGTCCCCGTGGAGAATGTGTAAGGTTAGAGTCCCCAAAGTGATTGTCAATAAAGCGCTCGTCGTACGACACCACCACAAAAAAAGTGTTTGTTGAATTTTGTGTTAGGGGGAGGGGTCTTACATGAAGGGTCGGAGAATAGATGTGGTCATTGATGATAATCTTCAGTTCAATGAACACATCAATCAAATTGTCCGAAAGTTAAATAGAAGTATTGGTGTATTAAAACGTATAGGACCTTGCATTCCCAAAGAAACGAGATTTACCCTATATAATACGATTGTCTTGCCTCACTTGGACTACTGTTCTACAATTTATAGTGTTGCAAGTAAAAATGATATATCTAGACTCCAACGTAATCAAAATAGAGGAATGAGGATTATATTGGAATGTGGACACCGGACACATAGAGTGGATATGTTAAAGGAATGTGGATGGTTGAGTGTTAGACAAAGATTCTATCTTAATAGATGTACCCTAGTTTGGAAGGCAATACGCCAAGTCATCTCAAAACAAGTTTCAAGCATGTCTCTGAAAAACATTTATATAACACAAGATCTGCTCCACTAAATCTTTTCCGTGGAAATCACCATAAGAATTCGTTATCGCCTCTTGGGGTCACCAGCTGGAATAGCCTGCCAGACGAGGTAAAGCGTAGTAAAACTTTACAGACTTTTAAAAAACACTGTTCTAAGTATATAAGAACGTTTGTTGAACCTTTTTAATGTGATGTGTCCACATACAGTGCAATACACTACTGTGCAATATGTAAATCGTGATCATCATGTAATCATTTATATAACCATTGTGTCTCACTGTGATATTGTTTTATTTTATTGTTTTAGGTTTTTATTGTTTTTATGTAAATATTGTAAATAATTTGCACAGATGAAAAACAGCATCTGATGACTCCTTTGCAATAAAACTGAAATTGAAACTGATGTGCTGGTTCTCCATTTTTCTATATTTGGCGCGCTTTCTCCACATAAACTTTTATGCCGACGGTGGCGCCCTCTGTTCGTTAATCGTTTGACTGTCTGATGTTCGTTTGACTGCCCGTTAATCGGTTGACTGTGTGACGTTCGTTTGACTGTACGTTAATCGTTTGACTGTCTGATGTTCGTTCGACTGTACGTTGTTCGTTTGGTAAGCGAACGTCAATCGTCTGTCAAACGAACGTTAATTGTTTGGTAAACGAAGGTTAATTGCTTGCCTGAACGTTGTTCGTTTGTCAAATGAACGTTAATCGTTTGACTCGAGCTTATTTGTTTCACTGTTGTATTTTTGGCGGTGTTTGCCTTCCATAGATTCGGGTCAAATAGAGGGACGAGCGTGGACTTGAGCGCGGCCTGCATCCACTCAGTACCGGTACATTATTGTTTCACAGTTGTCCCAATACCTGGTAATCGGTGGGTCGATACTTCATAAAGGTTTACTGAGAAATTCTGAGTTTATTATGTCAAACATTGTACAGCCAGAAAGCTCCAGATTCGACATTCAATATTCAGCCGTCGTCCATAAAACCATTTACGCTTCAGTAATCGAAAAACTGATTTCCTATATGACAGTTAACCAATTCAAAATGTGTATGAAATAAAACAAATAAAAACGAAAGATGGTGCGACCTTCTCCAATGAATGAGTTATTAATCATATAAACATATATACGAAAGAGAAATTTTAGGTCTGAATCTTCCGTGAGGGTCTACAACTACGAGAGAAAATATATCGCAGAATGCATTCCGTGCTTTTCTCATTGTAGTTTGTTCGAACTTAAACCAGTGCCAGGGGTCGTGTGGATAATTCATAGTCTCCACATGAACACCTGCAATAAAAGCCCGGCCGAGATACTATGGCTACGTGTCATCGTATTCTCGGGTCTGAGGTGCCGAGAGAAGCTTTCCTGCATGTGTTTGCTTTTTAGTCGCCAGACGTCCTCAAATTTTCCCACTTCTTGCATATCGCTTTAATTTAGGTTTGTCTGTCTGTCTAGTTAGATCTGTTCTTTATGTGATATCTCAAGTGTCATGTAATAAATCCAAATTAGAGAAGAAATACGTTGTTGATTTTGAGGCCAAAACGATAAGAGTTATTGAATTTTCCAAAACGACAATGCTGTTTTTGGGGTAAGCTAATTGTTGTGCGCCAACCTATGCACAGATGTGCACTTCAAAACTTTATAACCCCTTTTTCACCGTTTAAGAAATACGTGGAGTACGCGGAAATCCTTCGGGGACCAAATCACAAATTGGGTATGCGATCTTTGGTGAGAGCAACAGTGTTTACCATAACAACTCTGTTGCCGGGACTAAAAATCCCTAAGGTCAACATCGGATGGATCCAACAATCTTAAACAGGGCTGTATTTCTTTCAATCCGTATCAAATACTTGAAACTAAAAGTTGGAAAGAATTGAATAAAAATATAAATGTCCAGACAACGGTTCGAAAATACAACTGCAGCATGGCCATGTAGAAGATTTACGAGCCCCCAATTTTCTTTTAGATATGTTCGTTAGTTTTGACTGTACACGGAAGATACGGAAAACAGCACCAAGTGAGAGAACTGACAAACTGTTTGTTTCGCCTACTTATTTTATTGGCTAATTTCTTTGAAATAACTTCAAAGACTTAAACTTGAAATGTTAGCCTTCTACTCACCTCCGTTTAGTCCATATTCAAAAAAATGAATTTTTACTTTACGGGTCAAGGTCAAGATCAATACTCGAAGATGTGCGCCAAACTTCAGAGTCATACCTATACAGGTCTATGCCTGATCGTTTAAGCTGATGCATTAGGACGGTAGAGCGTAGACAAAATGTGGGATACAATAATAATAATAATCTCAGAAGAAAAACAATAGATATTTCCATCTGAAATGGAAAGACCTAATGAAGAAATCTGACGAAAATATCACTTTTCTGGTACCCACATGGTCGTCATTTTACCTATGATCCTCTGCCTGCGGGGTCATACAAACAGGCTAAAAATGACCCCAATATGATCATCTACAAAGTCGCGAAGTCTCGGCTCCCTTTTTTGCCGTTCAGGAGAGGGGAGCAAAAAAAATCAACCACACCAGGTGGGGTTAAGGTCGTAAATGTTCACAAACACGATTATGTTATATATGGTGGCCGATAAGGGACATCGCTAGGTATGTGGGTTGGTAACACGAAGGCAGGATGCGAAGCGCGAAGGCAGGATGCGAAGCGCGAAGTCCAAACACGAAGGCAGGATGCGAAGTGCGAAGGCAGGATGCGAAGCGCGACACGACTTCGCGCTTCGCATCCTGCCTTCGCGCTTCGCATCCTGCCTTCGTGTTTGAACTTCGCGCTTCGCATCCTGCCTTCGTGTTACCAAACCACATACCTGAAACAATGCAGCGATGTCCCTTATCGGCCACCATAGTTATAGGATAGGATTTCGCATTAATCGATAGAACGGTCGTTTCCCATAAATCATATTTCCCCAGTCATCGAGAATTCCGAGAATGCGAGCTACTGGGATTATCCAATTTGTAGGTGTATATATATATGAAGGTCACACTTTCACTGGGACATATTTGAGGACGAGCAGGCCACCTCTGAATAACAAACTGAAGGCGACATACCCGATCAACTCACAGGTACGTTAATGTTTTTGCGCTGTATTGATATCCAATTTTAACTTTAACACGAATGTGTATTTCTTCAAAGAAAATTAGATTTTTTTAATATAAATATTGCGGCTATATTTGATTTATCAAGCTTTCATTTGTTCATACACGCATACGCCACTCCATTGAAGGTGGAACCGGCACGGGTTCGAACCCCTGATGTGTGAAAGTTACTTGCTGAAGGGCGGTGGTTCTCTCTGGATACTCCGACTCCGACTTTCTCCTTTAATCAAACTGGCTGTCACCATATGAGTGAAATAACATTGAGTGTGACATTAAACCACAGGCCCCCAAAACAAGAGTTTTGGGTGGTGTGGGCGGTAGTATTAGGGTGAAGTGTCGAGATATGGGGTCTCTATATATAACCCCATGCTTTATATAAATCCACATCATTTTATATAAAGCATGGGGTTATATATAGAGACCCCATATTTCGACACTTCACGCTAATACCACCGCCCACACCGCCCAAAACTCTTGTTTTGAGGGTCTGTGCATTAAACCAAATCCCCTCGTTCCATTAAAAGGTGTGGTGTTTACCAAGTAAACATTCTTCTTGCTGTTACGTTTATGAAGCAGATTTTTACCCGATTCTGAAAAAAGCTGAATTCTTGAAATTGCCCTTTTGTATCTCCTTGATTTCTTCGTATATTTCGATGTAATTTAAGGGAGTAGAGGACGTTCATTTCTAGAGGTTGAAAGTTTTTTTAAATTTCAGGATTTTTTCATCAGGTTAGGAGAAGATGATCCATGGAAAAAAAATAGGGGGTCACCATACTCGTTAAAAAAATTTGGCAGCCAAATGCATGTATACCACTTAAAAGCCATAACACTGAATACATAGGGAAATTTGAATTTTTTCTACTTTGATGCTCAATAAATCAAACTTCCCAAGGTCAAATTTCCCCCATTTTGCTATATAATACTAAACACATATAGTGCTTGTTAAATGTGTAATAAAAACAGGGGAACACCATACTTTCTTAGAAAATATTAGCGGTATAACAGATAAACAGAGCCTTTTCAGTCCTATTTCCAGGAGGGGGTGGGGGTGGGGAATCAGGGTGGGTGTGGAGAATATTATTGAAGTTGTATTTATTAGCCATTCAGAAGTTTTCTTCTTGTTGAAAGTGAATAAGAGTGAATTTGGGGGTATTCCAGAGGAATAATTTTTAACCTATGGAGCACTTTGTACCCTCCAAGCGTTGAATTTAAAATGCCAATTTTTGGGTTCATCCCACCACACTATCGAACCACCAGTAAAATGCATAAATGGTTGTATTGTGTCTTTTGTTGATTTTTATTCCATTTTGAGATGTCTGGGAACTTTTGTTAGGAAATTCAGCTTGTTTTGAAAAATTTGACAAATGACCATGTTATAGCCCCATAAGATCAGGGAAATGAACGTCCTCTACTCCCTTAATGCGACTATACAGATAGAGTGATATTTAAAACTTTGCATGGATTGGTTTTGGTGACAAAGTTTAGATATATTAATTAATTTATAATAAAGTGCTCAATGATTTACTAGTGTTTATTTCTAAAACGCTAATTCAAATTAATATTACGCAAGAGTTACACAACATCAATGAACTACTAGCGGAATATTCTCTTTTTGTTCACATGTGCCAGTAATCTTTCACTGTTCTAAGTTTACGGTTTCGGTTTCTTCAAAATTATATAAAAACTCAAATATAAGATCGTGGCAGTTGTTCGCCTACATTAAAACAGTATAAAGTATGTTCCTAATTCGTAGGTGTATATATAGGTGTATTCGGTAGTTCAGTTGCTAGAGCGCCCATCGAGAATAGATTCCACGTTTCATTGTAAGGAAATTATATTACAAAGAATTATTTTCATTTACCGGGAAATCTATATAGCAATCTATCAAATTGTTGAATACAAACATGGGTTTATTGTTCATTTATATGGGTTTGTCAACGATTTACCTGAAACATATTTTATATTTTTATGGCAGGCCACTAGAGAACATATGCTGAGATTGTCCCTTTCCACTGAACTTGTCACAGGGTGAATAAATCATGGATTGTTCACATGAATTCATTTAACACGAATAAGCTATAGGATACACATATGGTAGCTTGTTTAGCCAAAAGCTAATCCACAATGATCAGTGTGTTCAGTATTAGTAAGCCTTATGTATATAGATAGACGAGAGAGTATTTTCTTTTTTAAATCCTAATATATGAAGTTAATAATAACACAGTACAACATTGAAATCTCTTGATATGTCTTAGAATTTGAAATTTTACTGTGATATAGTTTTATGCAAAATAACAAAAATATTGTTCATATTATCCGCCGGTTAGGGCGTGTTTTTCACTAGTTACTATATCTATTGCAGCCAAGGGAAGTCTAGGTGTTATTGTTTTGCGTGGATGATCGTAAACAGTTGACAGGATATCTGTCGATTGAGGAAGTCCAATTGGGCTTATACAGGAACATATAATGTACATGATATAACATAAGTACACTAGGTAGAACTCCATGTTCGTCATGTTGCGCTCCGGTAAACTTTTTCAAATGTAGTTAACATGCAGAGACAATACAAACCGTTATGAAATGGAACTCCATGGTCGCTATCAACGCATTTTGTCATTGTTATGAAAAACAAGTACATATATGAAAAGACCCTGATAGAAATTTTTATATCGGTTTCGGCTTTTGTGTATGATGAAAGATAAATGCCCATGATGACCGCTCTAACATCGTAACAATAGAGAATTGAAACATTTTTATTGTAACATAATATATTGATATATATTTGATAGAATTGTCAGCTAGACCTATTTAGCATATTTTTATTTAATTTTCAGATTTTATTTTATGTCGGAAGGTTTAATACAAGAAACATAAGCTCAATAGCAATTGGTTTAACCAACATAGATAAATGAACGCAGATATAAGAGATAATATATAAAACACAGGACGATGTAACACATTAGATGGAATAATATGAAGTACAAAGTTCGTATTTCCAAAGATAACAGGAGCAAGTGGGTCATTTCTATTTGTTGGATAAAACTGGTTTCATTTCTCAACTTGATGGGAGGTCATTCCAAAATTTATCACCCATAAAGTAGCTTCGTCTACCATGACACTCTGTCTGGGTAGAACAAGGACAGTTGGTCACCCGAAGACAGAGTTACTTATCGTGTTAAGAATATCTTCAAAGAAACATGAAGATAGGCCAATGCCACATTTTTCTAACAAAATTTCAAAAGTACTGGTGAAATCATTAAAAACAAATCTGAATAGTCTTTTCTGAAATTAGTCAATGCATTTTGGGTGCAGGTGATAGACGTAGAAATAAAACGAAGAAAACACCGCTGATAAAGCCACTCTGTCTAAGTATTATATCAAATGAGCATGTCTAAGTTAAAATGAGTATGTCTATAAAACGAAAACAACTTTTAAAGGTGAAATGCTCCATCATTAACTAACCCATGAAGGATATGAAGAGAAAAATATGAAAACTTTTGCATCTCACCTTTAATATCAGGATACCATGAAGAGACACATGTACACATAAACATGTAAATGTCCATTTTCTTATCAAGTGCTATGAGACATAAATGATCATGTGCATACAAACGGCTAAAACCGTTGAGTATTTAAAGATGATATCATGCCTGAGAAACCCTGTCCAGTCTGAAATGTATGTCAAAAAGACTTCATATGTTTCACAACACCCCAACCCGAGCATGAATTGTGCAACATTTATTTCCAAATCCAAAATATGCGTATATTATTTGACCAGACAACCTTCATCGCATATCGTAATTGTCGGGTTGACGAAGTCTATGGAAGGCAAACACCGCCAAAAATACTACATTGAAACAAATAAATTTGAGTCAAACGATTAACGTTCGTTTACCAAACAATTAACGTTCGCTTACAAAACAATTAACGTTCATTTGACAAACGATTAACGTTCGCTTATCAAACGAACAACGTACAGTCAAATGAACATCAGTCAACAGAGAGCGCCATCGTCACAATTAAGGGGAGATAATTAGTGAGAACATTGGTCGAGCTAGTTCACATGGCCCAAAATCAAGTCACCTACTTCATCGTAATACCAAAGCGAAGATGATCAACAAATCCACGTTCGCGGATATTCGTCCTGCCACCACATGGACATTCCTCGGCCGTCCTTAACCGAGATAATAATTTATAAACGATATAAGTAATTTTAGAAGCTCATTGAGGCCAGAGTATTTTACGTGTAAATGTCTATAGTCCAGACATACATCCCGTGCGTGACGATACGCTAAGAAACATATGCTCCAGTTCATGCTGCAGCAATATTGCCCTCTTCGAACCAATTTATAACACTTTACCGTATATGTATACTATTCATGCTAATAATTTCGTCAGTTTCGTCAAGGCCTGAACAATATTAGTTATGACAAAAACTTCATTCCATAAAATTTTGAGAATTTCTGCTCACGTTATTCAGTTGGTTATGATGAACCATAAGTGCTGAATAGGCTATAATTTGCATGGAATAGAATAGTTGGACGATTAGTGATATAAAAGTTAAAAACGAAGCTAAACTTGCCTTCATATTTCTTTTATTGTTCATAATGTTCGACTTCTCTCCAAACGTGTCAGCGCCCTCTCGCCCTCTGTTGAAAGACTAATGTCTTAGAGATAACCACATAATTCAGATTTTCACAAAACGACCAAACGTCTTTCTTTATTTGCAACCAAAATTTATCAAATACAATATATCACATATTTGTTATAAATAACGAAACAAAAAATTACCATACATAACGAAAAAATGCAGTTGATTATTGAGTGACGATACCTTGTTTAATATGCCGGAAATACAACCATCTACAGTAGGAGCGTGGACCCTCGCCTGAAGTGCTATGATAGTCGAGTGCGCCCCTGCCCAACACACACACTTATTTGGAGGTTCCGCCGTTTCCTGAGATGGAACAGAAAATAAACAGTTTCCACATCACATTTACTTTCTTTCTTTACAATAATGCATGCTGCTTGTGGACAACCAGTGATAGCGGGTAGTCTTTTCAGAATATTCTCATTGTAGACTGAATATGTTGTGAAAGATATTTAGACGATGCAACCATATCTCAGACATACAAAGTGGTACAAAATCCAATCTGATTAAAACCAGATCTACAAACTCGCTCCCTATTTTGCCTTGTCTCTATAAAGATCTGACCCCAACGGATATGTTTTGGTGCTCACAAAACACAAATCAAATCAAATACTTTATTGCACATTTGTGCCCTTGAGGGACTAATGGCATGAACATATAAAATTGAGTAGCAAAATTTTGTATTTTGTTGAGTAACAGTAGCAAAACATAGAACTACAAGGTACAACACCAGCGCCTCTTGTGTCGATATGCTTTTATATCTGACTGATCACAGTCGCCATTTTGAATAATACAAACGACCATCCAAATGATCTCGCCTTAATTGTGATGGTGGCGCCCTCTGTTGACTGATGTTCATTTGACTGTACGTTGTCCGTTTGGTAAGCGAACGTTAATCGTTTGTCAAATGAACGTTAATTGTTTGGTAAACGAACGCTAATCGTTTGACTCAAGCTTATTTGTTTCAATGTAGTATTTTTGGCGGTATTTGCCTTCCATAGTAGTCAGCCCGTACTATGCCAGCGTTCTGTCGATTTTGACGTGTGCACTACACTTGCGTGACCACTGCAGAACCTCTGCACATTGCCTCAGTGATTCGGTAGTGCATAATGAAATCTACATTTATCTCAAGATCGATCATGTTTTTGAACAGTCGAAAACTGATATTTATCCACACCAATTTTCTGAACTATATAGAGATCGTGAGAAAGTGAGAAATAGTGATAGTATTGTCCTACCAATATCTTTAGGCCAAGTTTAAATGGGATTATGTTCAGTACGTATTACTTTTCTTCGGCGGTGAATCGTCATACCCTATTCCCAAAGTCGTCCCATACTGGTTCAAACGGCCAGCGGGAAAACGGAGAGCGAGTTCTTGATGGCAATGTGTGACTTGGATACAGGGTATAAATTTCATCGAGATGCCGCCATATTTTCCAACACCTTTTACACTTGGAGATAAACAAAGATGGAAACTGTAGTTAGACCTACACCTTTAGTTCCTGTTCTCTTCATTTGAATTGAGATGTTTCTTCTCAAATTCACATTCACAGTTGAAAATCTTGAAGTTGAAGATCTTGGTGATGAAAATCATGGAGTTCATTGTCTTGTATTATCTTACTTGGTGTCAGGTATAATGTAGATGCCAGATTTAAAATCTTGAAATTTGACCTTTGAATATGTGAATACATACTCCTCAAACTGAGTGTTTCTCTTGGTCGGCATAGACAGAGTATTGACTATCATGGCAGTGTGACTAACGTTACAGGACCTACGAAGTAGGGTTTGATATGATTTAGGTGTGTACCTAACCTAAGACTGACCATTTCCATGGTCGTAGGACGCATTGTGAAGTGTTTTTGCCAATTTCGAGGTTTCTAGGTCACCAAATTAGGTCAGAAATTGGGTCAGAAAGTAGGTCACATTGACCTTGACCCAATTAGGTCAGGTCACACTGACAATGACCTAATTAAGCGCATTTCCATGGTCTTAGGAGGCATTAGGACATATTTTTGTCAATTTCGAGGTTTATAGGTCACCTAAGTAGGTCAAATTTTCATCGAAAGTAGGTCAGCTCAGAACTTGCTGGTAACAGTCCCCTAATTCACGTTCATGCCAGAAGTCAAGGTTCTAATGTCAACGGTTCTCCTTATTTTGCCTGAGAAAGGATTCGGAGGACTGACTGACTCACTCACTCGTTACCGGACAATTTTGCCAGATTCAACAAAGTTGGTCAGACTCTTGTCCGACATGCAGTCCCTAGAAGATATTTTATTATACTGATTTCTATTGAATGTAATTACATTCAATAGAAATCAGTATTATAAAATATCTTACAGACTAACCAGACTCCTGCTGCCAACCTGTGACCATCTCGGGGATCGTGTGTACCCATGTTCAGCCTACTTTCGGCAACTGCAAGAGGGAATTTCCAGAAATCATTACCACGTGACTTCGTCAGCCAATCAGCTATAAAGTCTACCGACGTAACCCCAACGTAACTCGCCATTTTCGAGTCATGTGATGAAATACTTGTTCAAAATTTCAGATCCACCACACCTCTTGGATGATACGAAAGTTATACATACCTATATATTTTGTAAGCCCAGGCAATATCTGTTTCAGAGGTGGTATGAAAACCTGTAATATATCAGATTTCTCGAATCTGTTCTCCGCCAGATGAAGGCCGAACAGAATCCGGTAAAGTACCGGATATCGCTCCGCAATAATGGAGACACACGATTCGCAAGCCATCTTATGGATGGCGAAGTGTACGCAAATGTCCTGCTGCAAGTGATCTATGCATTTTTAAATAATTGCATTACAAATGTTACAAGCAGTTACAGGCTTTATAGCAATGCAGAAGATGTCAGATCTAGGTATTCATACCTTATAAGTTGATGGATCAACGGAAAGCCGACATCAGTACTATCAGTACTTTTATTTTCATATCGGTTTGGTCATTTGTGTGTGTTGAAAGATAAATGATTAACTATTTAATAATTGAACTCTAACATCGTAACAATAGTGTATCGAAAAATGTACTTATTTTTTTCTTTTCCTACTTAGACCAAACGTATCAGGTTTCAGGATGGCAGGTGAAGAGAGTTACTCCGAGCTTCCAGTTTTTCAGGAGCCCCTTTGTTTGATTGGGGCGGACGAAGACAACAAGTTGGCGATAAACCCGTCGGTGTTGGATCAAATACAACAAATCAACAAACCTGTGAACGTTGTAGCCATTGCCGGACTGTATAGGACGGGTAAATCCTATCTGATGAACAGACTGGCTGGATATAACAAAGGTAGGTTCATATAGTCAGGTTGATTGAATTAAGAAATAATGTTTTCATAGGCGTGCTCAATATGCACGGTTAGTATATGGCAAAGTTTATATTTTTGTAAACTCTCGCACACTAACAGTGCGTGCATCTATGAAAACATTATTTCTATTCTATTGCACTACCCAAATTGGTTATCAACAAAGATTATAATGATAGATTGAAAACATATTTTAAACTTTGACAACCTTTCTCCCCTTTCTTGGAAAAACTCGTGTCAATGTCAATGGAAGAGTTGATGTGGTTTCTCTGATGAAGCTATTCTTTCAGCTGAGCCAGGTTCTGTGGAAATACTCGGATTTAGGTCTATTTTCCCCCTTTGTTAATCAATTTCACGAGAAAAATAACAGTTAAACTTGAGAAAGAAATTCCATCTTGTAATTTATTTGTGTTTATTCGATTGTATAAAACAGACGACATGCACCTTCCTTTCCCGCCTTGTAAAATAGAATCTCCCAATGAACACCTGCACTTGACACATTCCACACAACCGTGTCGTATCACTCAAACATTGCACGAATAGCAAGTTGCTATAGACACAAGTGTTACAGAATATAGTTTTTTCACAACTCCTACTCGTGGACGAATGGCTAACCGTGTCTAAATCTTGGAAGCTCTGATATCTCTTTGTACAAGTGAATGGACGATGTGGTACTGTATAATATTATATACAGTGACTTATCACTGTCAATCGACGAGACAGGATCCGGTATTGGGAGCTGATAATATTAGGTGCGTTGTAAAACTCCGATGATATACAGAAATTGGACATCAGTCATTATTATGGATATCCTATTATTCTATCATTATTAAAAAGTATATATATACATATTCTTTCAAAGGATTCTCACTTGGTTCAACGATACAGTCGAAGACAAAGGGGATTTGGGTGTGGTGTCGACCCCACCCAGAGCACGATAACCAGGTCCTGGTTCTACTCGACACTGAGGGACTGGGGGACGTGGAAAAGGTATGGACTCAAACGTAACATAATCTCTTACGTTAAATTTCGGTAGCTGAATCTAATGTTCGCCAATACAGTGAAATCTGTTATTTTTACTCCGAAGAAATCCATTGACGTTAATAGTCTACACTGACATTTGGAACTCGACAACGTAATTGCATGGCAATGGATTGATAGTTGATGAACATGTGCTCCCTGTCACTGAGACAATTGATCGAACAATGTTCACTTGTCCCGGTGACATTTTTTTTTGTCAGAAGCGGGCATCTTTGACAGATGTATGCACAGTGCCGTGCTGCACAACGTAGAGGTGATGAGATGCCCAGCTCAAATTTGTATTGTTGTTTTTTTGTTGGACATCGAGGACAGTATCGACCACTGGTAAAAACTGGATATTTTTCATTCAAGGATCCGGGCTTTCCGAAAATGTATCACACTTGTGTATACGTATGGTATTATGTACCCCGTCGTTATATGAAATTGTGTCCATAAACATTCCGAAGATAAAAACACACTTCTCTCTGTATTTTATGGACGGACTGGCATGTACAGTTTAATACATTCATTTACCAGCAATAATTTGGAATAGAGGGATAAAACTTCTCATAAAATTTATATTGGGTTCAAGACCCACCAGAAAATGTAAAATAATCCAAGATTGCCGATCTCATGACGTCATATTGTCAAAATTAATTTTCATGTCGACTATTTAACCAGATTTTTGGAATTTATTATTCATGCATTTTCCTCCGCAGCACTTGCAATAAATATAGTCAATAATTATCTGATGTCAAATAAAATTTGCACCTTTATGCATACGAGGCAGCAATTTTGAAGATAAATGACGAAAACCCAACTGTTCACTCAAAATCTAATGATCGACCTCCATTTTGAATTTACCCATGATCTTTTGCTCGGAGGATTATGCAAATAGACTCAAAATGACCGCAGTATGATAACTAATGAAGCTGTGGGTTGTCGTTTCGGGAATGAGGTCGGAAGCTCGGTAGTCGGGGCTTTGTGCCTCCCCCTACCTCCACCTCCACCTTACCCAGACATGGTAGTATTATCTATATGTAAAAATGAACGAGCATAATTATGTGCTTCAACCATTATTTCTCAATTTCTAAATGAGTATCGCTACATAATGTCATTAGAAATTAAGAATTATCTTGATCACCATTAACTGGTTAAAGCTACCGGTCACACAGGAAACATCTCCAAAACTCACATCAACTTGTATCATAGAAAAATTCAAACTGGTCATTAAGTATACGACTACCTCACAAGAAGTTATATTTGCCATACAGATAATACATAAGCTCTCAATTTTGTGTCGTTTCGGAGGTAGGGCAGAAAGTTTGGTGGTGGTGGGAGGGGGGGGGGGAGTGCGCGCATAATGTCCCCCCCCCCACACGCACCCTTCCACACCAAGGTCTGGTGGAGTTAAATAAAATGTTATGCTATGCAGCGACTGCAATCAGCTGTAGCTGCATAGACGAGAACTTGTATTCACAGAGATGGGACAGAATCTTACTAGATAGAAAGGAGCATTTAAGTTAATACGAGCATAAAACAAGGAGTTCTAAACCCATTTGTGTTAACCCTATCTGACCTGGGATTTTTGGGTCCGGCCATTTCGCCCCCCCCCCCCCGCCCCAATATTATTCTTATCCCTTGAGCTAGAGGGCTGAAACTTACCACACTTTACCCCTGGGACACACTCTACCAGAAAATCTTGGCCGCTATGATGAAGTCATCGTTACGTCACCTTCAAAACAGGCGTTTTTTGGTACATTTTTGTAAATAATAGTCTGGTGTGAAATCAAATAGATTTTCCGATTTTCCTCAAGGAAAAGCAGAAATTTGAAGAGAAATGACGAAAACATCACTTTTCTGGTACCCCATATGGCAGCCATCTTGAATTTACCCATGATCTTCTACTCGGGAAATTATGCAATTAGGCTCAAAATGACCCCAATATGATAAAATGAAAAGTCGCGGAGGGTCAGCTTTAATTTTCTCGTCATTGCGGAGACAGGGAAGAAAGTTTGGTAGGGGGGGCCATAATGCCCCTCCCCCAGGCCTGGAAGGGTTCAATAAAATATTATGTTACGCAACGACTAAAATCAGCTGTGGCTGGCATAGACTGGAAATTTTGTATTCACAGAGATGGGACAGAATCTTACTAGAAATAATGAGCATTTAAGTTCATATGAGCAGTAACAAAGGAATCTGACGATCGAGTTCTGAACCCATTTATTTTAAGCGAAATGTTAAGTAAAAACATTGATGCATTCATAAGGACGAAGAAATTATTCATGGACGGTGACTGACTTATGAATGTCGGATCCAACGCTTTTATTCGTGTTTTCCGTTAAGGAGATATTTCTTGATTTTCTGTTTCAGGGCAATAAAAACCATGACAACTGGATATTTGCATTGGCGACATTGCTTAGTAGTACCCTCGTATATAACACCCTGGGGGCATTCGATCAGGACGCTATCGAGAAACTGAAGTATCCTTTTGTTCGCAATTATGAGCCCCTTATCACATAAGGCATATGAGTACACAGTCCTATATTAAGTTTTCTCGAGGCAAGTTAAGGATGTCCGCTGGTTGTTTTTGGCTTTGGTAGCCATTTTGCCTGTTTTTCCTATCGGATTATCTCCCTTTCTTAGGTTAAGAGATAGAGACTTCCTTTAAAAGCCTTCTAGCCGAGAAGTTTGCACAGCAACATCCATCCAGTTTGATAAATTTTGATACACATTGTGATTATCTGCAAACAGTTAGAATTTAACAAAAGTTAAATACTATTTGTATGAATTTTTCATGAATATGCTTCAAAACTAGGGCTATTCCCTATGATTTCTGGGTTATCAAATTGAGCATGGGTCAGTCCACTTAACGTTGCCTACAGCTAAAAAATACACACCAACCTATATTTTTTCTGTTTTTTTCTTCTCAATTACACAATTATGAATGCAACAACACACATTATTCAAAAAGTCGGACATCCCTAAATGTTACATTGTAATGCAATTACACTGTACTTATACTGACCATGGTTATTCAGGAAAATTCTCAATTGTTATTATGCCTCTTAGCTTGCATAGATGTTTGTTGATGTTTATTTACATTTTTGTCCATTTTCTCAGTCTAGCCAGCACTGTATTCAGCTGACACCAGTTTTATGCTATTTTGTAATTTTCTTTTTGGCATATTGCATATGATGAGGTCCTTGCATCGGCACGACTATGGCATTGAGATACAATTTGATTTAACTGCACTGGACTACACGATGTCACTGGTGGTTGTGAGTGCAGGCAATACGTCTGTTGTTATTGAATTCATTATCCATCACATTGGACAAGCCTTTCTGTGCCTACGCAGCTCTTTCTACAGTAACAAAAATAAGCATGAAAACTTCTCCCGCACAAAGAAGGTTCTAGTCACAACGGCGACAGTACCAAGGGACTATTCAAAATGTATCTTCAAGGTGGAGAGAAGCGGGGTGGGGGGGAATTTAGAGGAAGTTGACATGTAATTCTGAACTCAGTGAATACGGGTTCATTGACTAACAACAGATACATTCCACGCGAGGTAACCACACTCCGGCTATCCAGCTCACATAGGCTCTGTTTCCGAGATGTTGAACTTGACCAATGCGCCACCAATAGCAGCAGTGTCACTGACAATTTATTTTTTCTCAGATATTTAGGCTTCACCATAACCATTTCTGCACCCATGTGTGGAAACTTACTCATAAACTGTTGAAATAACCCTTTAAGTGTGTCCACAGTGACTGCTCTTTCAGTGTTGTCCCTGTGGGCACACTTAAAGGGTTATTTCAACACCTTACGAGTAAGTCTAAACACTTTAGACATACATGAAGATCATTTAACATTCCAATGGATGTATTTTCTCTCTTTTAGTGTTTAGAATACACCCCTATACTTGTCGTACAACCAATTTTTCCTCGCCACAACCGACTCTGCAACAATAACAAGTTTGACCCGTCATAGAAGGGAATGCCGATTGCACAATATCATAGAAAAATCGTTCCGTTTTCTTTGTTTAGTGAAGGGGGTGGGTTTGGGGGTCACCAGTAACAATGATATGAATGAAGGAGGGTGATCGATAACTCAGGCCTGCCAATCCAATCCCCTCAGATTAATTTTGAATGATGCACGAGGCAACGGTAATTATTGTTTGGGTCCTCGTTTGGACCATGTTTTACTATCTGGTGGTCACATAGTTCATCATTTTCCATGAATGACTTGATAGGACTATCACATCATGGCTCGGAAATATTTGTATCTAATACCGCTCAAGTCGGTGCTAGGGGCCGTGTGGTCATGCCATTGAATATGTCCACATGAACAACTACAATCAAAGCGTGACTGGGATACAAATCATCACAGGGATTACTTTTGGTTCATGTGATGTTTTAGAAATATGCAGTCAGTATATTTGTCTGTGGGTCATATGACTTCTTGTCAGTACGCCGGAATCGTTTTCCACCACCATTTTAATGTTGCGTATAATTGTAAAATGCCTTCGAAATTCTGAATTGATGGAGCAACCGACATTCACTTTTACATGTGATATGTAACCTAGATTTGTAAAGGACATCCATATTCCGATATATACAGATGCCGAATCAACTCAATATCAGTTGTTTATCCACCGTCATTAGGTATATTGCCTGATGCCAATGGTTCCTCAAAAATATACTGGCCTCTATCGGTGCAACAGTTAAATTGCAATTTTAATGATTAGGTTTTTATGTGCATTTGCCAATTCTCTATCTTGCCATTGGCACTCAATGTTGGTCGCATGCACTTTTCCCTACAAGGTACCTCAATAATTTTCCAGCCAAACTTAATTGTCGCTTACTTGAGAGAGAGAGATGAGCTGGTCATATTTTAGTATCCGTTTAGTTTCTTGTCCGCTACATATCTTGGCTACATACCTCATGAAATCGAAAGCAAAGTTAACAAAATCGGATGGTCACTTCCAAAAGGAGGGGCAGATGATCTGATAGGGTTTTGGTCTCAGTCCGCCTGCTCGTCTTTACAACTGTCACTTTTCGTTAGATATCTCGAGCACAATCTGTTGAAGACAAATCAAAGTTGGTTTGTACTGAAATTCTGGGGATCAAGGGGGGGGGGGGGGGATTTGGCTTAATGTCACACTCAATTTCGTTTCACTCATATGGTGACAGTCAGTTTGGTTGGTGGAGGAAACCGGAGTACCCAGAGAGAACCACCGCCCTTCGGCAAGTAACTGACAAACTTTCCCACATGGACCAGCTGGGCTCGAACCCGTGCCGGTTCAGCGGTATGAGACTAGCGGTCACCAGCGAAGCGCCTTAGACCATTCGGCCACCGAGGGCCCCTGGGGATCAAGGAACGCAACATACAGTGTGAACTTCTGTCTGCATATCTAAAACTTTCGAAGAATAAATGTTATCCCTGTGATGAGATCATGGTCGTTTCGACCATCTATTCATTTTTACCTCCGTCGATCAGAAGGAGTTCTAGGAACGCAGCGTGAAATCTCGCGGCAAATAATTGTCATATGGGGAACCCACGACTCATAGTATTTCCAATAGGGATCGTCATGGTTCCCGACGAAATCTTGCACTTTTTCTTTGGACACAATTGAAATAATGGGGTTCCCCATTGCAATGCATTGCAGTGGGCCTTGCTTCTGTAGTCGGGTTCCACCTCAATCTCGAAACCAGATCTATCCGGTCCTGTCCTGCATCCACCGAGAGATTGAACATGGCGGCCCTCCAGCTTGGAGAGACGGACAATGCGATTTTTCGCTTCTTCTCTCCCCCGATAGACTCCATTCCAAATTGAAACTTTTTGAAACCTTTTGGAACCATTTGAAACGAATTGAAACTCACAGCGAGGCTGAACCCAAATCGCTGAACCTCAAACGACGTTGCCAAATCAGGTCAGATTTCCCATCAATTTTCTCTCCCCCTTTGGCTAAACTACACCCGTTCTCTCCCTCTTTTCCCCATCAAACGAAAGCTTGTGAAAATCTAGGAGGCAGGAAATATTCCCTTTCCACCAGTAAACATGTTATTAGGCTCTATTTCCCGAAATAAAATTTACGGTGGGGAAGGTCACCAAGGTCGCGCAAACCAAGACATGTTGTTGTTTTCCATTTCCGGGTTTGTATTTTGAGTCATTTCTTGTTTCCAAGAGTGTTTCATTATTCCAGATCTATGCGAACATGTTCTATGACATATGTTCTAACGCAGGTCAGTCTCGTTCCATCGAACTATAGCCAATTAGTCGTTAAACCAATAACCGAACAAAGGGGGCATGGTCCATGTACTTGTAATGTGTAAAACTGTAAAATGCATGTTTTATTTTTCGTTTATTTTTTATTTTGCTGCATGTTTGGGCGCGGAAAAAGTATCCGTAATCTTCCACTGATATATAACGTAGATGGCAAACCTGTCTCATAGTCTGTGAAACCCAAATTGTATGAAAATTCAACGCAAACAACATGTGCTATTTTATTTTTTTTTTTATTCAAAATTCATGTTTACTTTTGGGTCAAATTTATATTTCCATGCTTGATTGAGACTGGAAATGCATTGAAACTTCCACCAGCATGTCCCGTAGCCCATAAGACTTTTACGTGGTCTGCCAAATCAAAATTGTGCGATTTATCAACGCGCAGCCCATGTACCAAATTCATGTATTTATTATGTAAAATGCAGGTTTGCTTTTTTCTGCAAATTCATATTTCCCCGCCTGTTTCAGATTAAAAAACCATTAGCAAAGTTTGGATAACATGTGGCGTAGATGATAAACCTGTCACGTAGTCCTTGAAATCCAAATTGTGCAAAAATTCAACGCAAACAACATGTACAATATTGTAGCATTTTTGTGTAATAGTCATGTTGATTTTTGGGTCAAATTCATATTTCCTTCCTTGCTTGGGACTGGGAATGCATTGGAAAACTTCCGCCAACATGTCCCGTAGTCCATAAGATTTTCACGTAGTCTGCCAAATCAAAATTGTGCGATTTATCAACGCGCAGCACACGTACCAAATTTATGTCTTTGTTATGTAAAATGCAGATTTGCTTTTTTCTGCGAATTCATATTTTCCTGCCTGTTTCGGACTGGAGAACAATCAATAAAGTTCCGCCAACATGTGTCGTACATGATAAACCTGTTACGTAGTCCGTGAAATCCAAATTGTGCGAAACTTCAACACAAACAACATGTACTATATTGTAGTATTTTTGTGTAATAGTCCGGTTGATTTTTGGGTCAAATTCATATTTCCCTGCCTGTTTCGGACTGGAAAACCATCAGTAAACTTCTGCAAACATGTGCTGCTGCCCATAACAGTATCATGTAGTTCACAAGCCAAAAAACGTGTAATTCACAGCAACATGTCACATGTATAAGCTTATACATGTACAATGTCATATATGGCATGTTTACTTTTGAATTAATTTCATATTTCCAGTCATGGCATTTACCTGGAGAGCACTGAAAAACTTATGCAGACATGTGCCGCTGCCCAGTCCACAGACCACTAATCCTGCAATTTACAGCGACATAGCACATATACATGTACAATGCTTTGGCATATGTTTACCTTTAAATTTATTTCATAGTTCTAGCCATAAACTTGATGTAAGATACAATAATCTTCTGCCAACATGTTGTAAAGTCCATAAACCTGTCACGTAGGTCATGAAGCACATAAGCATCAGAGTCAGTGATTGGCCACAACCCCCCCCCGATTCCTCAGGAAATAAACATTACGCATGTAATGATGACCGGCAGAGTGATACATGTGTCAATCGGTCAGACATTTTCAAGGATGCCCAGTTTTACCTCAAAACAACCATGCCGGACTTCATTCCTTCTCTCAGAATAATTGGATCTAACTTTTACAAAACCTGCAGCCCCCAATAGCTCCTGGATCTAGACCACATTAATGAAGGGATCTAGTTTATCGGTGCTATGGCAAAAATATCATGTAGAATGGGTTGTGTGGATAATATCAGATTCATGAAAGTTGAAGTCCTGCAGCATGCTCCACAAATATCATCAAAGGTCATAAAACTTTCTGGTCTGCGCCAGTGTGGATCTATACTTGTTTTTTTTTTTTACAAAATTATCTCCCTTGGCCAGGTGAGGACTTGAATGTGTCAGAAATGATTTAGCTTCTAGAAACAAAGGCTTCATTTCCTGAGTACCATGGTGTTATATATTGTTATGATTGGCTTAACTTTAGCTGCTGAAGATATTTCTAATTTGAGGATACTGGGCAATCATACTAAATTTATTTTCATAACTTCATTTATTTTCACAATAAGCAACATAATCGAGATTAGCAAGTGAAGTTTTACAACATAATATAATACGCATCATGGATCTCCTTCAGTTTAGTGTAAACATATATACCCTTGGATAACTGTTACCCTGATTCAGTCATAATATTGTCTGTATTATATTGATGTCGACAAGGAATATACATAATTATTTGATAGTATTATTAATTGTATGTTGTTTATGATTAACATGAACTTTTATTCGCTGGAATCCAGCCATTTGTTCCATATGGGCAATATTCTCATCAGCCATCACCATTCAATATGAATGTGATACATGTACAAGTCCATGGTAATTGATACATTATGGTGAAGGTGACCTGTAACACCAGTATACAAAATTATTCCGAGCTCATTGAATCAGCACATGATGCTGAGCAGATCAGAACGAAGTGTCGGTAAAATCAGATGTGTTTTGTAGAGGATTCTGTCAATGAGGATGCTATACTGTACACATACAAAATATGAAGTGTTGATGTGTAGGGCCTATAGCATAAAATCACAAGCAAGCTGGTAAAACTAGGCACACAGGGTCTCATTTCTGCCGCTAACGTGTTGATTTGGGTGGGGGTGTCCTCTCATGAGGAGGTGTGGGTGGGAAGGGGCCTAATGTCTCAAGCAGTATTCCACGTTTTCCATCAATATACTCTATTCCATACCCCAATATTTCAAGCACGTGAAATCAAAGAAATATTATTTGCGGGGAATGTGACTTCCACATCCCTAGCTGGACATGCTAGTGGGGAACCGTCAATCTCACGTTAATTACCATTGGTGAAGTTCACGTCAACAAATGCAAAATTGAGCTTGGCATCCGGCCCTATGTTGTTCAGTGATGTACTATTCCCCTACTGACCCTGTTGCCTCGACGGAGGCCTTTGCGCTCATTCAGCGCTTGTTCAGTTTTAGAGCTCGTTCAACTGTGTGGATAAAATTATATCGTAATTGGTGGCGACATAACTACACAGACCACAATTTATTATTATCACTGTGGACAATTACTGACAATTACTAACACTAAATCAAAATGTTCAGACTTTGGCTGAAGAAAACGCATAGCAATATCGCCTGAGAGATTATTATGACAGTATGTTACAGGCAGTTGTAAATATGATAATGTATGTCCCTATACAAACCCACGAGGCCGAGGCGTGAATGCAATTTGTAAGTGTTCTCTCGTGTTAATACACTGACCGAAAGTGTTAACATGAAAGTGTTGTATTTAATCGAGGAGTGACAACATTATATAAAGTGTTATATTTGTAACACTCAGAAAGTGTTGCAAAAATTGTTATATCCAAGATTATAGTGCTGTATCAGGAGCAATGCAACACTTTACAAGTGCCAAATTCAGCATTAATTTGTAAAGTGTTTTAATGCTTCTGATACATGTATATAATGTTGAATATAACACTTCTTTCAACACTATCGGAGGGTGTTACAAATATAACATTTTGGATAATGTTGTCACTCCTCGAACATTTATAGTGTTAAGTACATTTCATTTTAGGAGTGTATTCAGATTTGACCGAGTCTTCCTTAACATTTCTTCATAGCTTCATCACCGAAATCTCAAAACATATTAAGACAAGGATAACGGACGATGATGAAACAGACAAAACGAACAAGAACTTCGACCTGTACTTTCCCACCTTTGTTTTAGCATTGAGAGATTTCACGTTAGATTTGGAGATAGATGGCGAGGAGATCAACTCCAACCAATATTTGGAACATTGTCTGACCCTTCGATCGGATACCGACGTCGAATCTGAAAAGTTCAATGAGCCGCGCAGGTGCATCCGTCGCTTTTTCAAAGACCGGAAGTGTTTTACTTTCGACCGACCTGCCGGGCGGAATAAGTTAAAAAAGCTGGAAGAATTAACGGACGCCGACTTAAGCGAAGATTTCGTAAACGAGGTGGCTGCGTTCTGCAAGTTTATTCACAGAGAATGTGCTGAAAAACAGCTCGATACCGGAACACCTGTCACTGGGAGAAGTAAGTAAAACTTATAAAGTGACATGTTGTTTGTGCTAAAACCGTATGGTCCACGTGTGTACTGTTATATCGACCTATAGAACAAAGTTTCTCAAATTTGGCAACACATACCGCATGCTGATAGCAAAATAAGAGTGTATAGCGTGCAAGATCTATGGCGTTACGTTTCGTAACCCTGGGCTTGGGTCCGTATGAACCCATTTACTTCAGAACCCTCATTTTGTTCATACGAACTGTCACAGTCAAAGCGTCACTGAGACACATCGTTTTCTAGATAACGAATTTACAGGGAAAATCATGTGGGTTAAGAATACTGATAAGCGATACGGATTTGAGATTTTTGGAACATCATCTCTTGCCGGTGCTTCTCTCTTGTCCAAAACTAGCCAACGTTTATTTATATTATACCATCAAATCACCTTCCAAATATTAAATCCACGCCAAACGCTGTTCTATATTTAAAGGTGAAATGCAAAGGTTTTTAGATTCTCTTTTTCATATTTTATATAGGTTGAATAATGATAGAAATACCAGTCTATCTACTTCACTTGGTTTAATTTTAATTATCTTGTCTGCTAGAATCTTTTTAAAAGTTAGTACCCCTAGCACAGCTGAATTCAGATTTGCAAAATGTCATCGCTTATCTTTCCTTGATTGTGACGTCACGTCAGACCAGCCGCCCGGAGACTGAACGTTGCAAGTATTGACGCCCGGCCAGATGGTCTGATGTGACGTCACAAACGAACGTCAAACAAGGGCAGATAAGCGATGCGGATTTCATTTCTGAAATCGGCCGGGCTTGAGAGGCCAACTTTGAACCACTTTTCAAAAGCTTCCAGGAGACAAACTACTTCAAATAAAACCTAACAGAGTATTTGGGCTGATATTTCCATCATTAACTAGCCCGTGAAGAATATAAATAGGGAAATATGAAAACCTTTGCATTTCATAAGGTAATACGTGATGCAGTACAATGTGTTCAATATTCTGTTCCTCTAACTATTCAAATGGTTAGCACGTTTGAAACATTATGCCTTTATGTTGGACACTCGATAAATACATTCCTGACTTCCTGTGTGTTATTGTTTCCGCAGTGTTGGTTACTCTAATATCCACCTACGTGGAGGCGATCCGTGACGGAGCCGTGCCGTGTATAGAGAACGCCCTTAACTCCATGGCGCTTCTGGAGAATACTAAAGCGACAGAGGAGGCAGTGAAATTTTACCAGACGATGATGTCCGACATGATGCAAATGCCTACAGAAACTGACGCTATCATCTCCGATGCCCATCATACATGTGTCAAAGATGCGGTGTCACATTTCTTAAAGAAAGCAATCTATGACGAAGGAAATAAATTCCAGTTAAGAATGAATGTAAGCTGGTTTTCTTTAAATAATTTAAATAATTATATCTTGATATACAGGTTTACTGATTCCACCTGACTATACCTCCAAACATCTTCGTTCGACTTATTATGTAATCTAATGATAAAAATACGACATATCAGTATAGATCTTTGGGACTGTATTTGTAATGTGTGTTTCTTTTGCTTAACTGGGTACTGTCGGTTGAGCTTTCAGCGGGTACATTGTTCTGACAGACTGCAACATTTACAACTGAACACGGTGAATAATATGTGATTATACCAATGTCTCATGAGACTAACGACGGCGCTCCATGCACCACGAACATTACCCGTTTCTACTATATAGCTTCAGTCGTAATTCTCGAACATCTACTTGTCATCAGAGTTCAGTTTTACTGCCACGAATGATTTCGACTAAAATCTGACGGATTAAGTTTATCGGATTATATTGCAGTGAAATGAAAAAATTTGATTATTCCAGGAACTGCTGGCAGCGGAGTTTGAGGCAATCAAGTTGAAGAACGCAGAAGCATCTGAGATGAAATGTCGCGAAGTGCTACAACTCCTCAATTTGCCAATCATGGAGAAGTTAGAGAATGGGACGTATATGTCCAGTGGAGGCTATTTCATTTACCAGCAGGATCTCCGCCAACTACAGAAACTATACGAGTCGGAGCAAGGACTTGGAGTAAAGGTAGGGGATTACATTGGTTTGTTGATCAGATTAAACACAGAAGATATAAAACTAGAATAGTGTTTATGACGGATAACAACAAGCAGACATGCGATCTTTTTGTACATAGCTCTCGTGCGCGTGTTGTAGTTCATCTTGTATATGATTCCCGTTTTCTTCATTTCAAAGACATTCCGGGGCCATAATAATGCATCCAGCTAGATTCCTTCCTGTACGTTCATCGGCCATTCATTTGCCTACAAAAGTCTTGGTGACATTCTTTGTAAGAAATGATGACACGAGACAATGTATGCCAAATATTATCAAGATATTGTGCTCGAAGACATGCACGAAGCCCCGTGAATGCAATATCGTGCCAATATATGGCATGTTTTGGCGAGAATGAGGGTGGAGCTCCGCCACTTTCGACCTAATCCCGAAAAAGGATGTCAGCGGCGGTGTATTTCAAATACACAATACGCGGTATTTCAAATGCACCACGGGTGACTTGTGTAGTGTATATATTACAAGGAAACGATCAAAGGAACTTCGAGGAGTCATTGGATAAAAAAAAGCCAGTCAATAACCTTATATGGCACCGCAGCTTCGGAACAATGTGAACAAGAGAGCTGAAACAATATATTACTTTTCGGAGAATCGAGACGTGTCATGTTGAGACTATT